>JANHAO010014343.1:0-15378 GCA_026873985.1 Saraca asoca | reverse complement strand
ATATAAGCTATAAATGAATGAAACTCAAACGTCATACTAGTATTTCTCTGCAAGAATGGGTGTACGTTGGTTTACCACGTTTTCTCATTTGAT
Source organism: Saraca asoca (assembly GCA_026873985.1). Classification (NCBI taxonomy): domain Eukaryota; kingdom Viridiplantae; phylum Streptophyta; class Magnoliopsida; order Fabales; family Fabaceae; genus Saraca; species Saraca asoca. Next base: position 15,285 of record JANHAO010014343.1, on the reverse strand, counting down.
TACAATTGTAAGACTAGATAGCGCAAATCAATGGAATGCAGAAATTAATCAAAGGCATTTCAATCAGTGTAGGTCTGTAGGGTCCCTTCTATGATTACTAACATGCAAATTGTTCGGTATGCTTTCAGAGGCATGCATGTTAATGTCAATTCAGCATTTATGATATCCAGAAAATGATTTCCTAAGTTACATCATTTCTATTAAGGCCCCCACATATTGTTACTGCAATTAATTACTTTGCATGAAAGAAGTTATCATCCTTTCATGTCATCTTCCATTCAAATATAGTAAAGTTGTGACTAAACCAGAAACAAGAAGGCCATAGTTAAGGATTGAGAAGACACGAGAGATTGAGTAGAAAGAGAAACTAGAAGAGAGCAGGAGGCACCTCTAATAAGGTAAGATACAAAGCAACTTCACAGTTTCCTTATTTTATTTGAATACTAAATACTAATGATACTTATATTTGTTTTGATTTATTTAGTGTCACTTCTTTAATGTTTAATAAGATTTAGATAAGTAAATTTAGTATTAAACGAACTTCTATGAGAAATTCAATAAGTAGAACTTGAAGGAATCAAAATAAAAGTTACCCTTTTCGTTTTCATATCTTTGGCATATAAAATTGGCACTTTGGCCGTATTTTTTACGTTGCCATCGTAAAGAATTATTGCAGCCTGGGCCACATGCTGATGCTGTATTGTGTAGAAATGAGAGTTCGAGTTCCCAAGCTAGCTTCTTATGCTTTCTGAAATTACGTGAGTGAGGAGGTAAAAGATGTGAAGACAGATGAGAAAGAGACAGAGAGAGAGAGAGATGGTTTAGTCACATTCTTATCACTGTCCCTTTCTCTCTCCTTTGTATGTACTTTATGCCCTTCTGCTCTCAAATCAGTCGCCATTTCTCTGATAATAATCAAGACCTCTCGCTGTAACCGACAGAGACACAAACCAATAGCTAACACCAGAGTTATGGATTTTGTTTTTCACCCAAGAATACTTATTACATTTATTTTCTTTCATGCACATTTTTGTTGACTCTTTCAAATGATTAAATACTTGTTCACGGAGCTTTACCTGTTCAAACTTTATTAAATTTGTATTAAGGGTGAGTAAATCAAACAAGTATTACTAACATTACCTTAATTTTCAACTATAGTAACTAGGTTTTTTAGGTTGAAAAAAGTCATTCTCACAGGCCATGTTCTATCAATGGAGTTATAACAGAGAGACATGAAATTGAAGCACACATTGTGTAGGGCTCATTCCTATTTATTTAGTTGTGAACCTATTAGTGGAACTAGAATTGTGCATCTAACCATGATCTCGCTTTAGAGTCCACTAATTTTGTCCCTTTTGTAAATTTCAACTTTGCTGAAACTAAAACATTTTTGGAACGTCAGTGTGTCATTGATTTTTCTTCATTACCTATTATTGTTTTCACTATATAAACTCCATCCGTCTCTTCTCCATGCAGCTCGACTTGCCCGTTTATATCATTTCAAAGCATGCCTACTACATCAAACTCAAGTCCTTCCAGTCTCTCCAAACTCGTCACTTCTCTCTCAACATGTTCTTGTTACCTGCTTTCAAAGATCCTTTCTCAAATGACACAGAGCTTTTTCCCCTGTCATCCGAGCACTGTACAACAAAACACTTCGGCTTACACTGCAAGTGGAAAACAAAGCAAAATGTAGGGTTTTAATGGCGCTATCTTGACTGAGCTTTTCTTTTCTCTTCTCTTCTCCGTCATTCTTTTTCATTCACACCAATCTCTTTTACCATTTTTTTTTCTTGACCTTGCAAGACTTTTTAGGTCTTGAGCTTCCGTTCTTCTTATTTTTCATTCTTTCATTTTATTATGTATTTCTCTTCACCATGTCAAACTCTCCCATTTTCTTATTTCTTGTCTATCCCTTCTGAGCTTTTGAAAGTGTGTTTAGATTAAAGAAAAACAATATTAATTTTGAGATTCTGATTATGTAATTCTGCATTGCTCCACATGTATAATCAAGTCTCTTGGTTTTCAGAATACGTTGTATTTATAAGCAGCAAGCATTACCTTCCACAGAGTTGACACAGTTATTCTTGTTGAGTTTAATCTATGTTAGTTTTTTATTTTATTTTATTATTATTATTTTTTTTTGAGATCATATTGTCATGTAGAACTGCTTGTTATTATAAATAACTAAAACGCTTTTTAGGCAGATTGGCATCAAAGAGAGTATCCAGATATCTTTTCGTTTTGGTGAAGTAAATTAGTCAACATAAGAGGTCCATTTTTTCAGTTACAGTGTGGTGTAAAAGATTCAGGTTCCATTGCTGAATGAATGCATAACTAAAATGGAAATAAAAGAAAATTACAAACGATTACACAAAGGGAAGTGACAAACCAGTGCAGATAAAGTAAATTGAATTCTTCACTACGCCAAATTTTGTTTCTAGGAATGAATATTATGGCCCTTGAATTGATATACATGCTAATTGTTAAGTGCATGTTGAACACCAGGTCTCGAGTCCGAAACTAAAATTAAGAAAATTCTTGTTTGCTATTATTTTTCATTGGAGGAATCAGGAATTGCTTCCCACTTTGTTGAGTATATGAACTCCCAATCTGTATAAGGGTCCAAATCCCCGTAGTTATATGTGACAGTTCTCACGCACATTAAAAGAAACATGTAATTATGTGCTCCTCTTTTTTACCATGTGCAAAAGTGTTCGCACTTGTATTCTTCTTTGAACTTGTCTCTTAATCATAAAGTAAACCTAGTTGTGAGGCAGTTGTGGATCCGTGATGGAATTTATAGGCCATACTGAACAAACACAATCTCAATTTTTATAAACGTGGCTAGGTCTAGCCTTGTAGTTTTCCTCAATCATGTCATAATTTAGAGGTTCCATTGGTCTTTTGTGATTTTGTAGATAAGATCATGCAACCTTCAAATATATGTAATTTGTAGGAAACGGAATCCATGTAGAAGTTGCAGTGGGAAACTTCTCTGCCAAAAATTAAAATTTAGTCCCACGCAGAACAATTGGCTGATATTTACAAGCCAATATGGGACGATCAACAAAAGCTCAGAATCCATGTAGGTCTTGTGTGATTATGTAGAAAAGATCATGCAACCTTCAAATATATATAATTTGTAGGAAACAGAATCCATGTAGAAGTTGCAGTGGGAAACTTGTCTGCCAAAATATAAAATTTAGTCCCACGCAGAACAATTGGCTAATATTTACAAGCCAATATGGGACGATCAACAAAAGCTCAGTTTTTGAATCAAGATAAATGAGGATGGATAAGTACTGCTGAAACTGGCGACATCAATCAACTGCCCATAGCAACAGACTGATTAAGTGAACAAAACCACGACTTTCTTCCCTCCTTCTGGGAAGATGTACGTCCAAAGCCAGAACCAGAACATCTTGACAAGTGGTTTCTCAGGTTCCTGCTCCCACTGCAAGCAACTACAGAAGGGCTAACATCTGCATCAGCTCCCAAGCAAATGCTGGGGTTGATTTTGATGGAGGGAAGCTTTTGGCAGCTCAGGGAGCGAAAAGATCCCAAAGGGGAAATTCGGGAGCCACGGGATGTTGTAGATTTACAAAATGGAGTTGTCATGTCTGTGGTATCAAATGCCTCACCAGAACATGCACAAAATGTTAGGGACAGATTTGCTATCCTTGAAATTTCCTTCACCAATGGTCTTGTGTCCGGAAGCTTGACAAATGAAACTATGCTTTGCCGGCATAGAGGACATGCAATTGAACCTGGGGGACCATGAGTCGTTGTTGAGGTAGGGTTTGTTGAACAAAGATATAAAGCACATTGTGTACAAAATTCATGGTCGCAACCTGCATCATCAGACGCGGGGGATTCAGAAGAGAACATAAAAGGAATTGCAGACAATACAAATGATTGTCTTGATTATGAGAAAAGACGAGACATGTGAACGAAGTTGATAGTAGCATATTGCCTTAATCTACAATCAGCCAACTCAGACGTCACCATTCACAATATGTCAATAATTCACCGGGTATGTTTCAAAAATACAAATCAATATCAAGCAGGCATTTACCTAATCAATAAAGACATATAGATGTTAATTTGTCAATTCAAAAGATGTATACCTTCTACAGCCACCATACATTTCCTTTCCAGACAAACAGCACATGGATCATGGCATATGGGTGCTGATTCGCTTGCTCGCCATCCGCATTCTCTGTTAATGATTATTGCAACAGAAACAACGGTGGGAGTATCAGTATATTTGATATGTAAGAAACTATTCGCTAATCCAAGTTTGAGGAAAAGTCACCTAGCTCAATCAAATGAATGGATGAGATTTGGAGCTAATTTTACTCAGCATCTTCAAATTTTTTTAGCTTTAACCTTCAGGTTAATAAGATACTTCAAATATTCATGCTTGTTACTTGATCCTAGTATGAATCCAGTTTCTCAATGATCTAGAGTGACAGAACAGACTACACAAATTCATGAAAACAGATGCTTATATGTTGTTCATCTCTACTTATAAATTTTGATAATTTCAGTGTATTTTCTTTCCCAAGGAGTGGAATGGGGCAGATATCATTCCGAATTGCAGATATCAACTTTAAGGGTTTACGAAAAGAAAATGAGTAAGCTTATACCACTGAGTACACATACCTAGCAATTTTCACTATGCTCTTGAGTGGAAGAGATATATATGGTGAAGGAAGAACTTGTAATTGATTTTCTGATGGTGTGGTCAAGATATCCTCAAGCCAATTTCTATTCCAAGAACGTGCAACCTTCAACGGTGTCCATCTTCAAACCAGAAAACAAAGGAGTAAGCCAACAAATTTAAACCTGACAGAGAGTGCTACACACCAAGGAAACAGACACATGTCAATTCATACCCATTTGCATTTTCGGCACTCAGACTGGCACCCTTCGCAAGCAAAAGCTGAACCAAGCATATTAAAATCAGAAAAAGGAATATGAAGACCTGTACTATGGCCAATCTTCACATGTTCACTTCAAAAAATAAATAATTTTGAGTTCCAAATGAAAGAGACAAGTTTGTGGATTCCTTGTAAAGCAAAATTGGATCATACTTGGCAGCATTGTGCATTTCCACCACATGCGGCATAATGAAGGGGAGTGCTTCCTGCACCTGCAAGGAACAATAGGCTTACAATTATTATCAATAATTGGTGCAGAGGTGCAGACAAGGAGAAAACTCTTAGCCATAGCATGTTGAAAATTTTTAGAGACCAACAACTCCAGTGAATCATCACATATGAATGAAACAAAGGAAGAAGATGGGGAGATGAAAATAAACGTGCATTGACAGGCAACTGTACCAAGTACCAACCATCTATTTGTAAATAAATGCAGACATTCAAAATCAAATATTTGACATCATATGAACCTAAAAAAAAAGCGAGACATTTACCAATTAGATCAATTGTAGTTCCATCTTCTACAGTAGTCTCAGTCACAGAAGCTCCCAAGTCCAAGAGCAATTGCACACTTTCAACATGCCCATTCAGTGCTGCCATATGCAGAGCAGTGATGCCTCCATCAGAAGTTCTGTTAATTACCTCGCGAAGACCACTTGTATGCAACAATGGAAGATGGAATCAACTCAAAGCAACAGCCTTATATAATACATGGAGGATGCAAGAGGACTTTTGGGGAGAAAGTACCTTATATCAAGTTCGGATATTGATTCATGATCAGCCTTCTGTAATATATTCCAAAAGTCAGGGATGCTAGGTATGTAGTCTGCAAGAAGAAGACGGATGCACCTGGAATGGCCATTCAAAGCGGCCAAGTGTAGAGCAGTACCACCATTTAAATAATCTGCTTTATGAATCTGAAATCCCATTTCACAGCCCTTTTTTTAACATATCTTTTACCAGAGAATTTATATGATGGCTACTGAAATATACAAATATTGACCGGAAGTAAAAACCATACGTTTGCTTTAAAAAGAATCAGAATCTGAACCACCTCCCAGTGACCATGTTGACAAGCTTGCATCAATGCAGTCTGCTCACAATATGAAGAAAGACAACAAAATGGGTAATGCTGTAAATGACATAATACAGCTCATATCCAAAACAAGACAGCTTACACATGGTACCGTAAAAAGGGGACGACAGCCATATGAGTATTAGAATTTTCATGTGACCAATAAAGTAACTTCACAAAAGGGGAGAAGTTCATGTAAAGCACCATGACATTACCTGACCACGATAGTTTCTTAGATTAATATCAACTCCAGACTCGAGCAATAGATATACTATCTGTATAAACGTAAAATCGAATAAATATCATCAAATATATCATACAGTAACACAAGAAATAAAATCAAGCTTATAATTGATCTGCTAAACAAAATTCAAGTACCTCATGGTGGCCGTGAGCTGCCGAGTAATGCAAAGGGGAATTGCGAACCCCAAAAGTCGAATACCTAGCAAGACGGGGATTATAATCCAACAAGGCCTTGGCCTCTTGAATGTCCCCGTCTCTTGCTGCAGAAACTAAGCGCTCCCCAGATGCAGAACATCCAAAAGAATTTCCCACGAGGCTTAGGAACCTCATTGACCCTCAAAAGCAAATTAGAATCCCAATTTAAGGAACAGAAAATTGGAAGCAGGATTCCCTCACAGCTTTATGAAGGTCCTGAATTTACTCCTTAAAGCCTTAAACAAAGCTTAATCAGCCAAAAAATGTTCATATAGTCACTCATGAGAGACCTCCATATCTGCACAAAGTTTCATCCTTGACCAACTAACAACAACCCCATCAAAGTTTCTTAGACATTGGGAAGAATTGGTTGTAACGGTCAAACCTCACTAAACTCAGATGATTCATGAAAGAAAGCTACACTGAGACAGACCAAAAACAGGGCTTTTGTACACACACCTTCAAGCCAAGCAAGGCAAACTATGAACAGCCAACTCTAAAACTACCATTTAGATATTAAAATGAATATTTTACAGATTAGTTGAATACCTCGTGAATTTCGAGAAATCCAATGTGAAGGCAAAAAAAAAAAAAAAAATGGAGCTTCCTCTATGTCCCTTTCGATGAATTTCTATTCTGTCAAACGAATTCGAATATCACCCCTAAAAAGTTGATGACTTGACACCCACTTCCAAAAATTCTTCATATGATGAAACTTTGGATAAGCAGCTTCCAATTTTCTTCACCCAATAAAAATTCTCTACAGCATCTGCATCTGAATATTCCAGAAAGAATCAAAATGCCCCCAAACCCAACTCAGAATTTCCTTGGAGATACAAATCTGCAATTTTTTTTTTAAGGATGAAAATTCAGAGTAACCGGGAACGAAAATCTTCTTTTCCGGGGCAATATTGATTAAAGCTCCATTAGGACCATTACCCCAGCAAAGATGCAAGCTCAATCACATGAATGACAAGGAAAGATTTTTGCTTTAAGTGGAATTAGCCAAAAATAAGAAGGGAGATGAATTAAATATTCCAAAGGGTGAAAACGTATGTTTATTGGAGAAGGCGACTTTTCACTGCAGGTTCGACCAACAATAGGCACGAACAAAAGCGTGTCACCATGATTGGGTATTATTAGGAAGTCAACTTGGTCGTTGGATAGGTTCTTTCTCCGTGTCCCTCTCTTTGCGGAGGAAAATTGCTGACACCAAAACCACACAGATCAATCCAAAAACCAAACATCCAGCTGCCTCGTCTCATTCCTAAGAATGTTAAAGACATATAATTTTTATTCTTTCCTTCTTCTTTACTATTTTTCAAATCCTACATTGATTATTTCTCATTTTGGTTATTCATAAGATGTTGCTAGCAAGATTGGATGCCCATCTAATTGATCAATCCCATAAGTTTAACAATTAAGTTCTCCTTTTTTTTTTTGGGATTGATCACTTAGGTATATACTTTAATATTTATAATGATATTCAGGCCACAAAACCATCAAAGGAAACAATTTACCATTTTATGAGCTTAATTAGAACATAAATAAATGCAGAGGAAGCGAAAGCTGGGAAATTTTTGTAGATGGTGAAGACCAGCACCGGTTTCTGGGGTTTTCCCCTTTTTTTTTTTTTAATTTCTTAAAACCTGTTAAATTATGAGCAGTACCGTGCACATTACTCCCTAAATTGTGAAACATGAAAATATTCTCCTTAAATTCATATATTATGCACATAATATTTTTTTTAACCTTTATTAGTTTATTAAATTTATTAGAATAAGCTATATGCTTATCACCTGATTAATTTTCTAAAATGCATACTCATTCTCCAAGGAATTAGTTAATGAAGATGTAATTTTAAATATTAATTAATCGTATGAAAGATATATAACTTATTCTAACAGATTTATGGGATGGAAGAGAATAAAATGAAATTAAATATATTTTTTATAAAATCAAGACATATCATTTATATATATATATTAGAGAATATTGTGTACACTATTAATAATCAAAGATAGTTTTGTGTAATTTTTTGTATTTTAAGCCATAACAATCGGTGCCATGCCAACAATGATAATACGAAGAAACAGCAGGCAAAAGGATGCCCTCAACAAAGTGGCAAAGAAGGGCCAATTATGAGTTAAGCCAACATGCCAAGTAATGGTGGGTGGCTTTAACTTGTATGCGTTGTCTAAGCCAATTGGGGTATGGCACTTGGAATCCTTCTCCGTTTTGTTGTTCTCAGCTAATTAAGTACAAAATTGTACCAATTACCTCCAATTCCAAAAATTGAATATCCACCGACTGTCTTCTGTATTTTTTTTTTTCCTTTGTGAATCTTTCTTATTCTATCCCTTTTACTCAATTTCTATATTACACAGAGACATCGATATATGGACACGAAAAAATATAGGTACGAACATAAGAATATGATATTTTTAAAAAATATAGAATACTGATACGTGAGAAATATATGAAAATAATAAAAATATAAAGATATATTTATAAATATTAAAAAAATATTATACTTATTTATAAATATATATTATAATTATTATTTTTTTTATATAAAAATAAATATTCATAATATTAAATAATATGATATAATAAATAATAAGTTGAAAATCGAGCTTGACGGAAGTGTTGAAATAGAGAATGTGTGTCTGAATTTTTTAAAATTACGGACATGATTTGGGAATCGAGCTTGACACACGTGTCGAAATAAAGAACTTGTGTTCAAATTTTTTAAAATTACAGATACGATCCCGACATATTTTATGTCAACATATAAATACAACTGTTATATGAAGTGTTGATAGATCGTAGATCCATTTCATATACATGACTATAGATCATAATATATTGTCTCTTAATCTTCTAAAAACATGAGATTGACTTCTACCTTGCCTCTGTAGTTAATATGTCATTTTACCTTTTTCAATTAGTAAAGTTCGTTAAGTAAAGTGATATAGAATCTTCAGGAATTAATTATGAATGAAATAATCAAGGACAAATTACTTCCTTTTTTTTTTTTCGGTTTAAGTCTATTTATATAGGTACTTCTTCTTTTTTGAAAATTACTTATTGACTAACAGAAATAAGCGACGTTAATAGATAATATCAAATGATAAAAATGTCCCTAAATGCATTATTTCGCTTTGTTTTTTTTTTTTTTGGCATTGTCTCTCTTTATAATTATCAAGATAATTAATACAATTTCACACATCTTTATTTACAAAACTATTTAAGAAGTTAATAAATATGATAATAAAATATCTAAAAAAAATAGCCTAAGGAAGAAATTCTCAAATCTTACAATTAACTTATACATAGGTTATTAAATCTTAAAAATCCAATTAATATAATTTTAAAATTTCCAAGTTTAATTTCATATTCAAGTTATAATTATTTTATTACCAAATTCAATAAATTACATTAAATAAATTCATTATGTTGATTTTACATAACATAATTACGTTTATTTTATTAACAAATTCATTAAAATTATATTTATTTCATAAATTATTTATAATATAGTTTTAAATTAAATTAAATTAAATTAAAAACTAAATAATGCAAAGAATGGAAAAATAAAATAAAAGAATGCAACGACAAGACGAACAAGAAAGTAACATAGTGTAACAGTAAAATAATAGCAGTGATAAAATGTATAAAGATACATCATTTTTTTAGTTGATGCATAAAAATAACGTAGTTAAACGTATATCATTCAGTTTCTCAAGACAAAAATAAATGGATAAAAAAATATAACTTTTAGCTCAAAAAAATCACAACAAAAACATAGATAAATAAATGAAAAAATTGAACATACAAAATTGGGAAAAATATTAACAGAGATTGTATTAAACATTGTAGAAAAAAGAAATCAAATCGAAACAAAAATTCTTTCAAAAAAAAAAAAAAAGTATGAAACCCAAGAAAGTCCAGCGTTGAAGCTGCATGTATTCTAAATGTGGGCGTGTACTCTTGTTAATCTCTTTACAATCTTATGTACTATTATATATATATATATATATATATGTATCATCTAAAATATTTTTACTAATTTTTATATTTTACCCGTGTTAAACTATATATTAATTAAAGTCCAGCAGTGAAGCCACATTCATGTATGCTAGATGTGGAAGTGTGCTCTCACCAACATTTTTAAAATCTTATGTATATAACCATTTAAAATATTTCTACTAATTTTTATAGTTTACCCCTATTAAATACATATTAATTATTTCTTTACTTATTATATTAAAATAAATAAAATTACACAATTTATCAACTGATAAATCATTGAATTGCATAAGATAAAGTGTGCCAGTACATAGTTACTTGTTGCGCTTTTTTCTAATAATTTTTTTAATTTTAATTTGGAAGGACAAAAAATTAAATAAATTTTTCTATAAACCTTTACATAACCTTTTTATTTATAAGGTTTTAATAAATTAAATAAATTTTGTAATGTGACAAATTTTGTGTGCATTAATATCATTTACTTTTATTCATAAAAAGAAGAAATGGAAGGGTAAAAAAGTAAAAAAGAAAAAGAAAATAGTGCCCTTTCTCTCCAAACAAGTTGACCCCACTTTTTTTTTTTTTTTGGTCCCAACAAAAATAACAAAATTTATTTTTTTGGAACGCAGGTTAGCAAGAGGGGTTAGTGTTTAAATTTAGTAGTAAATGTAAGGCAGATCAGACTAATTTCCTAAAAATGGGTTCTGTGTGTAATTAGGCCTAACCTCAGGGATGTTGGAGTTATTTGCCCAATAATTGATTATAATTCCTTTTAAAGATGTTCAATTGAACTTTTAAAATATTTTAATAATTATTTATATATAATAATTCTGATTAAATAAAAAATTATTTTAAATGATTTTTATTTTAATTAGGATTATAAAAAGAAAAACATTAAAATTTATCTTCATATTAACCTCACTTTTTTTTGTTTTTATTTCCTTTATTCTAATAATAACAGCAAAATTTTCCCATATTTCTTTATTGTCTTGTTCAATAATTTAACATTAAAAAGTAATTTTTTATAAATTATTTAAATAAAAATAAATTATAAATAATCAATTATCAAACAAAAAATAGATTTTATATAATTAATTATTTTAAAATTAATTATATTTATAATCAATTATTTATGTAAAAAAACATATTCTTGTTGGTTGATTAGATGAAATTTAAATGCCTAATTAATACCGCTACCATGTATGTTATTATTAGTTGATAGTAATAAAAAAAAAGTCATTATAAAATTTTTTCTAATGTAATTGGAACGTGAATTCTTGAATTTCTTGGAGAAATTGAGAGAATAAATTTTTAAGAGAAATAAGATACAATTTCTTATTTTAAATTTTTTAATTTTTTTGTTGGAGTCCATTATTTTAATAAAAAATTATATTTATATCTCTTAAATTTGCATTCTTAATTTCTTAAAGAAATTGAGAGATGCAGAATTATTTTTGAATAATCAACGTATAAAAGAAATTTTGTTTCTTGCTTACTGAAATCAGGAATACAGAGTGATTTATAGAAAATATTCTTATATATATTGACTTTTTCACACAAAAAATAGAAAAAGTTTCATACTTACCACTGGTTATCTTCAGCTTACTCTTGTCACCAACTTGACCAGTTATTTGAATGAACTCCACTTGGTCTCTGACAAAACAGAACTTGGTTTGGTCAACAACCTGACATACAGTCCAATGATTTGGTAGTTTGTACAACTCTACCTTAACACCGAATTGGAAGCATGCACGATGGGTCCAACAAGTTATGTCTACCATTTGAGGAGGTTTCACAACATGCTATCAAAAATGCATCAAAATCATTGCAACCTCATTTATGCAGCAGCACTCACGCCTCATCATCAATATATATATATATATATATATATAAAGTATTTTTCAAAGATTTTGACGAAATATATATATATATATATATATATTACTTAAAGATGGGAAGCAATTCATGCCTTGGTATGCACGTTGATTCATATCTAATTAATAAAAAATTGTCAACCTATAGGTGTGTTGGTTGCAACTTTTGACATTTTCGCTACTAGAGGATCCTTAAGCTTCTCAATACTAACTCTTTCCAAAGAGATAAAACTCAGAGTCTAATAATCTAATTTGCAAACTCAACTTTTAACATTAAGATGCCCCATTTTAGCTTTCTTAACCTGAATACATCTTTTCTATTAGCTAAATAAAATTATAAATTTGACATTTTCATTTTGTTTGTTTCCACAAAATGCTCCTCTAAGAAACTGTTTTCGTCTTCTCAAAGTAAGAGATAGCAACCATGTAAGTATGAGAAAATTTAACCAAAAGACTCGTTGTCAACAACGCAGGAGTGAACCAATAGATCGTTTTCATATATGAAATTATTATTAGAAGATTTTAAAAGTATCATTCAAAAAAATATATGTTTGAAACAATTTTTATTGAAGAGTTTTATTATATACACTCTTTAGAGACATTTCATTTCAAAGTTATTCTTTCTCACAAATTATATGATCTATTATTTTATGGATCGCACTATTTATTTATTAAGAGGTGTGTAAGACATTTCCAAAATAATAATGTCTGACTTTTTTCCTTTTGTTGAAGACAGCACTTGCCTTCAGCGAACCTTTGTCTTCGGGCTTTGTGATGGATACACACTTAACACTAGTCTCCCATTTTCTTTGAGCCCGATTATGAAACTTGTTTGGGTTATGGGCTTCCGAATGAACCCGTGAGCAGCCTGGGCTCAAGCTTCGGCCTCGGATTAAACCCAAGTTGGTTTGCTGTTGAAGGGAATAATGCTACTGCTATAACTAAAGGGTTGGAGGGGAAAAAACCCCACATCAAGTAAAGCTAACAATGGTTCTTGATTATAAAGGGGGTACTTGGGTGGATACAAGTTAGGGTATGAAGTATAAGCCATGAATCTGATTTTCAACGTGAGAAAAAGAGGAGCTATTAATAAAATTAATAAAAAATTGCCAAAAGATGAAATCATTGAAATAAATGAATACCATAAATGGTACAATGAAATTATAGAAATAAATAGGAATATCAAATTGAACTCTTTTAAAAAAATAAAGAAATGTCAAAAGCAAGCTTAGGATTCCTATTGGAAAGCTGCTATTATAAAAAATATATTATCCAACAAAGACTATCACATTTTTCAACCAAAAGAAGCAGTAGGAATCCCATGGGCATAATCTGGAAGCATCATTTTGGGGATATAAAAAAAAAAAAAAAAGGACAGAACGAATTGAGCCATTAATTAAGTTGAGAGCACAGATGGTGCAAAATGCAAACTGAAACGAATTAGCTTCTTCCACAACACTTTGCCTTGTAATTTTTGATTGTTATTTGTAAAAAAATTTTATCATAATTTTTCTTAATTTTATTCTATAATTTTATTAATTCAGCCAGCGTATGCAATTTAAAATAATGGTGTTCTGTTTGAAAGCACTTTGATGGAATATATTCTTATATTATTGTAGAAAGTGTCAGTGTGAACAAATTAGAATAATTATTGGATAAAATAGGCTTTCTCTTGGATGCATGTAATTGTCTGATCTCGTGAGGAAGAAAAGCGGTCTCCGCAACAAAGGAAGCGCACTTTAAGAAAAACATTAATTGATAACACATGAATTCGCCGGCGCATACGCATCGGCCTTCTCAATTCTATATTGCCAAGCCTGCTTTCACGTTTATATCAGCATTAGTATACTACCCATGATCTTCACCTTATTATTTTTCTTTTATTCAGTCCATTCTTCCATATATCCTAAGCCCATGAGCTTCCATTATTCTAGAAGTTTAACTACTCAAAGAAGTTTTATCAATAATTTTTCATACTTCATGTCAAAATTTAGTTTGAATCTGTGATCCTTAAGTGATTATATTTTAATATTATGTTGAAGAAAGACTAAAAGTAATTTTACTTTTGTTAGAATTTTGGAGGGGTTTAAAATAAATAATAATTAATTATAGATTTAAATTAATAAATATTAATGATGTATAATATTTTATTTAGAGATGACAATGGGATAGAGGTAAAATAGATCAAACTTTCCTTATCTTGTCCTTGAGTATTACAACTTGTCTCATCTTTACATGCGATATAAGTTAGTATCACATCTTTACAATGTGAGACACCTTGGTGCATCAAAGGAAAAATAAAAAAAATAAAAAATTTAAAAATATATATTTTTTTAAATTTAAATACTTCACATATGCATATAAATCAAAAGACTATCACAAGATAAATCTAAAATTACATAAAATAAGCTTAAAATTTATTCAAACAATCTCTAACTAAAAAAAAAAAACCAAGATCAGTGAGTTACTAAAGCTGAGGCAACTATGCAAGGCAATTAATATGAAAGAAAAAAATAGCCAAAATTTTAAATTTTTAATAATAAAATTGCTAAAAAGACTAACAATGTATGTATATATATGTATATGTATTAATTGATAAGGGTAAAACTATAACTTTATATTTTTCTAGACTCTGCAGGACAAAATATATCTATGGGCCTGTTTGGAAGTGTTTTTAGGTATTTTTATTTTATTATTTTTGAAAACAGTTTTTTAAAAACTGTTTTTAAAAACTGTTTTTCTAGAACCAAAAAACAAGAAACTTGTTTGGATGTAAATTTTGAAAACATGTGTTTTCTTTATTTTTAAAGATGAAAAAAGTATATTTAATATTAGTTACAACTTTGTCATTAATGAAAATAGGTATTCTTCTTATTTTTGAAAAAAAATCTGAAAACAGCTATATACAAAAACAAGGGAA
>JANHAO010014342.1:0-15374 GCA_026873985.1 Saraca asoca | reverse complement strand
AAGTGGCATTGATTCATCATATAGAAAACTATTTTATAAAAATTTGATTTTCTTCAAATTGATTTTCTCTTCATCTTATTTTTCTAATTTAAAAGATATGGATCAAATTTTATCTAAGTTTATTTACAATAGAAATCCTAAATAAAATCAAAACATAAATTCTAAAAAAAAATTCTTGTATCAAAGTCTTGATTATAACTTGATGTCTTTAAAAATAGTATCACCTAAAATCAAAAAGAAATCAGTAACAAATAATAACAGTACATCAAATAATAATGAAAGAAATTTATTTTTCATCATCAAATAGTAATGACTAAAATTTATTTTTCAACATCAAAATCAAGAAGTGCAAATGACTAGGACTAATAAAGTCTAACAATCCCCAATGCTAACACAATAATAGCTATCAATCCAATATTCAAATAGCACCATTCAAGGCATTGTATATGAGGAAATGTAGATCTCTAATAGGTTGATTTGAGCCCAAAAAGGCAAGGTTAATTGGGCAGGATCTTTTAGCAGATGCAGTTGAAAAGGTACAATTGATCTGTGATCAAATGAAGGCAGCTCAAAACTGACAAAAGTCATACTTGAATAATATAAGAAGAGACCTAGAATTCAAGTTGGATGGCTGAGTGTTTCTCAAAGTATCCTTATGAAGGGAATTATGCAATTTGGCAAAAAGGGGAAGTTAGCATCGTGTATAGGAGTTGTGGCATATCAATTAGAATTGCCAACTGAAATGCAGGGAATCCACCCAATATTTCATGTTTCCATGTTAAGGCAGTATGTTCTAGATAAATCCCATATTATTAAGGAAGAATCGATTCAACTAGATACTGAACTAACCTATAAGGAGTAACCAATAGCTATTCTTAATTGACAATTTCAAAAGCTCAGAAAGAGAAGTTTCCATGGTCAAAGTGATGTGAGGATGGCATGATGAACGAAAAGCTACATGGGAAATAGAAACTGATATGTGAGAAAAATATCCTCATTTATTCAGTAAGAAGCAATTATAATGATTATTTAATATGAAATTTTATCCACACTAGTTGTTGCACTTCAGTTAACTTACTATTGTTGTTTAGAATTCAAGGACAAATTGTTTTAAGAAGGAGAATTTTAATACTCCAAAATTTTTAAAATCAATTTTAGTAATATAATAGCTTTAAAATAAAAAAAAGGAAAATAAAATTTTTTAGAAAATATCAAAACTAGGGTTACGAATATTGAATGAGCACAAAATTAGAGTCGTTGCAAAGATTTTTAAATTAACTAGTTTGTATTATAATTTCATGATCATTGGTGATTGATAAGTACGGTAAATTTAAGTTCAAATGGGAAGAAATATGAAAATTACTTAAAAAGGGAAATGGTCAACTTGTAGTTATTGGGGAGTTGACTTACTTTTTCTCATTATGGCTTTACCTTAGTCGGCTTACTCTTCTTCTTCTTCAGCTTCCCATATTACAAACTCATGTAAAGTCTTCTTCTCCAAGCTTGATACTTTCTATCCTTACCTTCACTTTCTCACTTATCAAGTAAGTCCACCGATGTTCTTTGTTATTTTCTCAAATTTTTTATGTTGATTCTTCTTTTCTTCCTCTTCATTTTGATATTAAAATCATGCTGATTCATTGAATATAATTCAAATTATGAATTTTTGAAGTCTATAGTTACTATTCATATCACTATTCACTTCAAGAATCCATGTGAACATTATGAAGTTTTAGAGCTCAAATCTTGTGTATTTAGTTTGTTTTTTTTTTAATGAAACCATAATCTAATGATATATAATTGTTTGCTAAAAGAAAAACATTCAAATAACTAAGAAGCTAACATGCTCTTCTCCTTGTATAAGAATAGAGTTAAGGATTATAGGAGAGTTTAGTAGTGATCTGACATATCCAACCAACTAGTAGGTCATTTTTACCATTGTTATGAATAATTATGTGTTTCTTACTTGTGATCTATTGAATATTTGATACTAGTTGATGGAAGTAAGTTTTTGTGATTGTGAGATAATTTGAGATTGAATAGATCTACTGATAATGATGATTAGTATGTTGCTGAAATAGTTGAGTTTTATGCATGCTTAAATTTTCAAAACATGTTGTGTTGAGATATTATAATGTAATAAATTGGAAGAGGTTTTCTCTTGTTTCTCTGCTATTGCAATTCGTACTCATGCAAGTCAAACCATAACTTTTTGAACTAAACCCGTGATCATACTTGTAGAAACCTAGTAGTTTTTCTTTTACGATCTGAATCAAAATTTAAACTAAATTTATGTGATTTGAATTGATCTTTCCTACCCTATTTTTCAATTTCAATCGTAATTTTGATTGCATTTGTTGCTGGACTTCCTAAATAATTGCACATTTTGGCAAGCAAACTCACATTTTTAGCTGAATTCCCTCTAGTCAAATCAAATTTCTTCAATGATCTTGCTCATGATTATGATCACGCCTCCAAAAATTTTACATTGTTTGGCTCAATTTCACTTTTCTTTAACCTATACTACATTCCCTTGGGTTTAATCTTATAAAGACCCTAATTAATTTTATTATAACAATTAAGATATCCTAAGCAAGTAACTCATAAGCTAATATATATAGTGATATCTAAATAATAAATTCAATGGTTGATATAGATATAAAACAAGAAAGTATGGTAGAGATTGTGAATGTGTGTGATTGTTATAATATAGTTAATGTGAATAATCTTGTTGTATAAAGTGTCATAGTGTATGACATCATCAATAATGATGAAATATGATAATGTGAAATTGATAATGTATCTATTATGAGAATAGAATGATTGAATACTTGAAAGTTCTTTGAGACTTAATTTGTGAATGATGAGGCTTAATGGGAAAATGAACTGGATCCTGGATTTGAGTTTTCTGAAATGATGAGTGGGATAAGGTTTGCTTAAAGGAATAAGGCTAAGATTATGTAGGATAAGGTAGGACTAGAGTAACAAGGAGATTTATATTTATTATTATATATTATTTGACCTATTTTGCTACCATATGAAATGTTAAGATATGAGATTATGAGATTGGAACACATAGTAAGTTAAAAATGGTGGCTTGTGGCTTTGAGAGCTGACTTAGCATGATGTGTTAAGAGAGATATGATGTGAACTTCCTCATAGGTGAGTCTTTATTATACAATATTTGCTTATGAGAAATTATATGAGAAATAAATATCCAGTTGTGATATGAATGCGTGTATATATGTCTTCTATTATTTGATGAATTCATAAGTTTGATATGTTTTATTCAATAAGCCCTAAACTCATTCTTCTGTGAATTATTTTTTAGATTCTTAATGCATTATTGTGAACCCTACCCTCGATAAATAAGAATGGATAGTGAACCGATGGAAGTCACCGTTAACATTTTCACCACCATAGTCTAGAGCCCCTTAGGAATATATCAAATAAATATACATGATATTATCATCTTGAATCTAGTAGTATGTAAAGTTCTCTATGATGTTGAAATCATTCCAATGTAATCATCCAAGGTACTTTTTATGATGGCCCTAGGATGGTTTGACCTTTAGAGGGTTTACCATCGATATATATATATATAGTTTGCTGACCTTTTTTGGAAAAATTTGCAAATAAAAGGGGCACAAAGCTTAGTTATATTAACCTATAATTTTGATATTATGGTAAGACATAGGTTAATTCAACCTTTTTTGAATGCTTTGTTTGAGAAGTACACAGGGTAGTTTGGGAATGGTATTTAGGTTTTATGGAAGGTGAAAGTTCTTTTGTTAGAAACTATTTGTAAACTTTGGCACAATGTGACAACCTAACATAGGCTTATTGGGTGATACCAGTGTAAATTATACGATATATATTTTCTATGAGCATCTCCGTCTTTCTTAAGTTTGCTATGTCCTAGTTGGCCAATGAAACTTGGATAAATATGTCGAAGGAAATTCTAAGATAATTATAATAGGACTTAAATGGTAAAGCCTAGTGAATATCTAATAAAATGATAATATTTAAGTCGATCATGACTAGGTTTCTGGGTCGTGAGAAGGTTGAACTTGTAAACAGCTCCATCTTTAGCTAACTACTAAAATTGCCATCATCCTGCACAACATCCAACACTCACATAATCAAGCTATTTTTAAAGGTCAATTACTTGATCCTTTTCAAGTTCTTCAGAAAATCTCAAAGCTTAATGTTGAATACATTTACTCTTATACCTTTCAACAAGGCAATCATCCAGTGATAGTTCAGTAGTAGCCACATTATCAATTTTTAGTGATAGGAAATTGGCCAATAATATGGCTAATGATATTTAAATATGCATCGCAGCATTATCTTAGAGTCTGTGCAGTAGCCCTTCACAATATTCTCTCACATATATAGCTGGCCAAGTTCATAATGCAAAAACACCCTTAGCTTGCCTTCCATACTCTCTTGATAACATTGAGAGATTTGTTAACTATGAAAATCTTCAATCACTTGCAAGCAGTTCGGATTATTATCATGGAGGCTTTGGAGCAAGCAAAATGCTACCCCTTTAGTTTGCTTTCTAATAGGTGGTATTTCTTTTAGTCTTTTCTTAGTCTGCTTTTTATGTCTCTTAAAAAAAATAAAAGGAGAATTTACACTTAGACATCCTAATTATTAAAATTATGGTATTGTTGAATTTTGATTTTTTTTATTACATGATATTGTACACAACATCTATTAATTTTCCATTAAATATAATAAAATTATTATAATTAGTATACTACACACAAGCTCTTATTAATGACATTTGAAACTAATTAAACAAATCAAATTTTACATCTTAGAAACTTATGAAACTCTATTTCACTAGTCACATTCATTACTAATAAGATTAGAGTTAATTAATTTACTTAGTCAAATTAATTAATAGTACACATTAGTTCACTTGAACTCTACTCTAACAAATCACATACATACTTTTGATGAAATTAAAATTGATCAATTATTTGGTGTAACAAATTAAATAAGATTAAATTAACAATTTCATCTTATTAGATGAATTAAATTATATATCTTAATTATTTAAGAATACCCACTTAGATGTATTTGATTGCAACATTTAGAGCTAAAACGCTTGAAAATATCAATTAATGCTTTTGATAAGATATCAGTGATTGGATGCTAAATGCTAAGCTCACACCTTTATAACTTCTATAAGTCATTTATGTCTTTTTCTTTCTTTAATAAATGACCACTGATTGCACTTGTAAAATTTTGTTTGACTTCTCCTCTCTCTCTTTCTCTATCTCTTTGATCTAGGCATTTTTATCATTCAAAACATACATGGCCTTGCATTTATTTATTATTTTGCCATATACTCTCTAACATTAAAATACCTACACTTTAATTTTATATCAAATTATAAAGGGAAAAATACATTTTACCTGCATATAGTTTGAAGTGTCAAAAAAAGCTAATCTATGATTTGCATTGTTAATACTCTGCTTATTTGTATTAATTTTTTGTCCAAATCTAATATAATTTGTCACATGTTAGTCACGTACTTGCCTTCCTTCTTCCATTAAACTGTAATTGGCCTAAAACCTAATTTATATCATCTCTTCCTCCATTTCTTCCTTAATATCAAATCCTAACATCTCGATATTGCATCTTTGAGCTTTTATTAAAAAATTATGCATATTTGATCTTGAGAGAAGAAATTAAAATTGCATTATGCACTTATAATATAATTTAAACAAAAAAGAACTTAAAATCATAAAATGCATTTAAACAAGGGAACAAACTGACTAGGTATTTTGGACAAGTGAAAAAATTTCTGCCAAAGCTTATGGGCTACCATACAAATAGCTAGAGAATCGTAGTGCTTGCCTTAGCTTGAGGAACCAAGCAAATGCTCGATTCCATTAAGAATGATGTTGAATGGAAACTCAAAGATGTGATATCAAAGTGTTAAAGTTTAAGATTGGGGAAGAAATGGAGAATGAGATGGACAAAAATCATGTTTTAAGATATCAATTTTAATTTAATAGATGAAGAAAGATGAGCACATGAATAGTATATGATAAATTCTATTAGATATGGACAAAAATTAACATAGGCGGGCAAAATGTTAGTAGCACAAACCACAGGTTGCCTCTCTTTGATAATTTAAATCATATGTAAGTAAATTGAAATAAAAGGTTATACTACACATGGTCAAACCATATTTTTCTCAATTCTAAATGATTATTGATATATATTAAATGAACAAAAATAAGTGCTACATGCATACAATATTTTCACACACAACTTTCATATTATTTTATGAACCCAGATCTAATAAGTAGGAATAACATGTGAGAGTTATACTAAAGATTATTGTAAATCCATAACATTACTTTAAGAGGAATAGTTTTTATATGAAGTTTTCATAAAATGATAAATTTTAGTTAATATCAAATTAAAAGAGTGTTGAATTATAAAATAATTGGTCATATATTTTCATTTATGCATAGTTCCTATTTTAACCTCATTTATAGTATGTGTGTAATTTGTGAGAATAAAGTTCCCAAATGTACTAATGCATACTATTTAATTAGTGTGACTAAGTAAATTAGTTAATTCTAATTTTAAATAAGTATGTGAGGAAATTAGTTAACTCTAATTTTAAATAAGTATCTGATTAATAAGAGTAAAATTCCATAAATTTCTAACATGTAAAATTTGAATTGATTATCTAATCGTATATGTTATCAATGAAAAGTTGTGTGTGAGTATCTACACATATTGATGGTAAATTATTTATTATATTAAATGGAAATTTTAGAGATTCAATATATCATATTATGTAATAAAAAATATTTAAAATTTGATCAATTTTATAAATATAATAATTAGGATGATTCAGTGCAAAATTCTTCCTTTGTATATTTATATGGTTAACGTCATATGCTGATAAAAAAATTAACCAATCTGTGATTTGAGAATGGGTTCAATGTGTCATTCTTACTTCTTAATATGTAAAAGATCAATTTCTTCCTCATCTTTGAAAAGCATCTTTAATCAATGGTTTCAATTTTTATAAACTAAATCTAAGGGTGTTATGTGTTACTAACTCACCCAGGGTTTTGAAACTCAAGGTTTCATTTGTTGCACTAAGGAATCCATTAAGATGGTGATATGGGAAAGTGATTTTTTTATTATCAAAATAAGAAGTTATTTTCTCCTAAATATACTATCATTTTATGTTAACCAAAATTTATTTTATGTTGACAAATTTTTCATTTAACTTAGAATATAGGAAATTTAGGAAAAAAAATGGATCCCACTATGAACCACACTTTCTATTAAAGGATGTAAAAATTTGACATTCAAAATGGATGTAAAAATAGAATTATTGATTTTTAGATACACTTTTGATGCAAATTTTTGTACATTTATTACATACAAAGTCAAGTTATAAATCAGTATTCTCAAACTTGGATTAGCTTGGTTAAGAATTGGTGGTTAAAATAAATCAAATTGACCCTCAAACTCGAAACACCTAAAGACTTGAATTGACTTAGAAAACCTAATAAATACTCAGTTAAACTGATTACCTGTTAGATTTGATTTACTTTTACTTTTTCTTTTTTTTATAAATTCAAACAAATTTAAGTTAAATCCAAAAACTTGAATGTCTAATGTGCTAGCAACCCAAGTTCTAAAAGAATTAAATTAAAGTAAAATATCTGTTAGTTGTGACTGAGACTAACTAAAGGCTTGAAACCAATTTTTTTTATTGTGATTTATAACTTTCATTTGTTCTAGATTTATATTAAATTTGATGATTATAATTGTGATAATATCAATATTTATTATTATTATTTTATTTAAAATATCCTTGTATTGGATGATGATAATTGTAGATTTGATTTTTTCATAACATACTTTTTAATGTTATATATAATGTATATAATTTAATATTTATAAAAAAAATGCTTATCAGTTTAACTAGTTGAACTAGTCCAACCTTGATTCGGTCATCTTACTGGGTCAATAACCAAGTCAGGCTTTAAAGCGTTGTTATAAGTAATAATTTTTTTTGTGAAAAATGACAAAAAATTTAGAAAAATTCACTATGGTTGTGTGTGTAGAATTTAAAATATTTAAGACGTTAAATATGATCTAATGGTGAGAAGTTTGGATAATTTACTTAAAGTCATAAGTTTAAATTTTTTCTACATCACTATATCAAAAATCAACTTACAATCTTTAGAAAAATTGTGTAAAAAGTATTACCCTTATATATGTTTGAATGGAAGAAAATAGAAAGAAACTAGAGGGAAGAGAATGCTATTATATAATCTTTTTTTTTTTTTTGCTTAGGAATTTTAATGAATGAGGGGAAGAGGGTGAGAGATTTTGTTTAATCCTTTCACATCTTTTCAACACTATCTTTTTTTGTGGGGAATTTTTGGAGGGTTTTGAATCCTAATTCAAACAACTAAGAAAAGACCTAATAATTTAAAATCATATATTCTTTTCTCCTTATCTTTCATTCTTCTTTTTTTTTTGTCTTCTTTTCCTATTCCCTTACCCTACGAACATAACATTTTGGAAGACCAATCTTCAATAGAAGCATTATAGGTGGAGATGAAGGAATATGGTGCTATAGCAAAAACAATGAAGTTATAATTGTTTAGACTATTTAATCTAAGCAATTTTTGTAAACAATAACTTGTTGGTAACAAAAAACCCTTGACAAGTAAGAGGACCTAAGGTTATGACTATTCATTTAAGAAAATAGAATCAAACATAAGAATTATGCTAAATATTATACTTCATAGTTAGAAAAATATCCTAAATAACCATGTTAGGGATCACACAAAGGAAGTTGGGTGGCTAAAATCCCAATCATAATTTCTCCACTCAAGGTAACATCGTTTAAAGTAATTGGTTGACATTTTTTGAAGTTACACTAATGGTAGCAAGGGTGAACTTGAAAGATTGCAAATTTTATTATGATCTTTCATTGCTTTTTTTTTTCGATTCCTTGCATTGATCTCCCATTATCATGGCAAAGCAAAATTACGTAGATATTATAATGTAAATTTTTAGAGAGAAAAATACCCCAAGCTCAATTTACTTAAATTTGACTTAAAAAAAGAAAGTAAATTGCACTAATTTTTTTTTCTAAAATTTAATTTAATTATGTTCATTTATATTTTTAGAAATATATACTTGTATTATTTATTTTTCTACTATAGAGAAAATGAATTTAAGTTTTAAAACATGTAAATAAGATAGGAGGGTATATATTTTTAAAAATAAAAGGGTGTAAATGTAAATAAATTAAAATTCAAAAAAGTTAAGTATAATTTACAAAAAAAGAATTGTACTTAAAATATGCAAATCTCCTTTTTAGTTTCAAAAGTTACATAAAGCTCTCTAAAAGATTAAAAAAGTTACAAAAGATTCAAATTTGAATTGTCAATCAGTAAAATAGTTAAAAAAAAATCATGGGATTAAAATAAAATGATATGGGATATTTGTGGTTAAAAATGAATTGTGATTAAGTTCAAACATATAAAAATATGATTGATAGAAAATTTAAATTTATGTTTAAGCATAACACATTTTATTATTGTATACATTTAAAAATTCTAATTCTTAAACTAAATTATTATATATTTTAGGGAAAAAATACAAATTGCCCCTTTTAACTTTAGGGTAGTTGCATTTGATACCTATAATTATTAATTTTTATAATGAGCCTATTTTAACTTTGAATAAGTGGTAAATTACACCCACATACGACCTTTTTCCATAACTTTGGGAGGAATCTAAGTGCCATATTATATTGATATGATGATAAAAATGCAAGAATCATGATTATGGACTTTCCTATTTGCATTGGATAAATAATGTCAAAATAACTAAAATACATCAAAACAGGAAAAAATTGAAAAAATAGTACACCAATTGAATTGCTCTTAAATTAGAGCCATAAGGCCTTTATATTATGCTTGGTTTTTTCATGAAGCTTTATGTTACACCGATTATATTTATTGTCTTAAATTTCTCATAAGATGGTTGTTAGATATTAAATGCAACTACCGTAAAGTCAAAAGAGATTCATTATAAAAATTAATAATTATGAATGTTAAATATAAATACTTTAAAATTAAAAAAGAATAATTTATATTTCCCTATATTTTAAAATTAAAAGAGAGTTGTATGATTTTATTAAACTCCCTCCAAATAGTTTTCCTTACTTTCTTTTTGCTATATTTTGTAAGCCAAAGGGAATATACAGTGATAAAATACTTGGTGGTTGAAAATGACAAAAGGAATAGATACAAGTGAAATGGCAAGAAGAAGAAGGATTTGTTTGCACTTAAAATAGTGTTGCTTAGCAAGATGACCTCTTAATTCATTCTTGTGTTCATCGATCTAGTCTACCTCCACCTCCAACTAGATGAAAAACTAATTAGCCATTTGTCATGTTCAAAGTTGCATTTAGTTGTCTTATTCTCAAACTAAATTCCAAAGCTTCTATATTTCTTCACTTAAGAGTAGTCCTGAGTTGATTAAGTGTGTGTTTGGTGCACCAAAAAAGCTAGTTTTTAGCTTCTTCACTTGGTCAAACAACTCTTTTTTATATTTTAGAAGTGTTTAGTGCACTAACTTTTTGAGGAAAAAAAACTCTCTTTTAAGAAGCTACTTTATAGCTTATTAAAATAGAGTTTTCTATTATTTTTTCCTAATTTATCCTACTCTTTTTAGTTAATTGACAAACTATATCCTAATTAATTAGAAATCCTCATTTTTAGTTTTTTTAATATCATACTATTTTTTATGTTTATTTTTTTTACAAAGCCAAATAGGACAAAAAAACTCACATATCATTGAATATTTATCATATGTCTATTAATTTAATATAAATAAATAAAAATAAGTAAGTAAATAAATAAATAAATATATTGTTGACGGTAGATTTCGGTTCTACCAAAACTCAGCCAGCTAGAAGGATTCTTTTAAGACTCAAATTGTCTCCTAGTTGCTACAAACAGAGAATGAAGGAGATGGAAAGGAAGAGCAGGAAACACACCAAGGATTTTTAATATGGTTTGACCAAAATCGGGTAGCACCAGTCTCTACGTCTGTGATAACTTTTATTAATTTTGAAGGAATTTCTACAGAGTTTTAGTATCCTTGTTCAGAGTTGCTTACAATGATCTCCCTCTTTTTATTTATAGAGTCTGGGGAGGTTACAATTGTAATTACACAATTTGTATTTCTACTACATTAAAATAAATGTACAAGACAACCTAGATTACTACAAAATGGCTTTTGTAGACTGTTGGCTAATTTTTGTAGCTTGCTTTCTGTGATGAGCCCTACACGCTACTTCTTAGAGATTGGCCCAATGAGTTAAGTCTGCAAGCTTTAGGTTTTCCTTTGATGAACTCTTTTGCTGAGTGGGATGTCACGTCCATGAGCTAGGACTTTGGGTCGCTACTGGCCTTCGATCCGTGAGGAACAACCTCGCGAGCTCACCTTTGGCGATATGAGCTCGCATATAGTGAGCTGCTGGCTATATGAGCTGGGACTTGTCTCTTAGTGAGCCAAGGACTTCTGCCTCATTCTATGCTGGTGTGGCTAATGATCTAGTGAGCTTGGCTCTTTTCTCACTTGAACTTGTCTGTTGTTAGGCCTTTGCCGACCTATTTCGCAGAACCAAAAATTACCCATAACATTAAGCCCTCTAACTTTTAGCTCACTTTGTGGGTTAGGAGTTAAACAGTTTCGCTGGCAAAAGGCCTTCTTTATGGATTATCGTGTAGTCAAAGTCTTCGATCAGCCTATTGTTTCATCTAATCCAGGCCATACCTTCTGCTATACATACTTCACAGCTATTGGCAAGTCTACTTCATCTTCTTTCAAGGCATTTAATGAGAGTGGTTGGGAGTTCTTCTAGACTTTTCAGTCGAGTGATCTGATGGGTGCCTTGGATAAGCCCCCCATACTTCTGATAGTGAGCCTTTCCAGTGAGGCATGTATGATTTGCTATATAGGGAGCCTTTTTGGGTAATCCTTTTTCGAAGATTTAGGAAGATCTTGTGTAAATCTTAGATTATTTCCTCACGGTAATGCCATGGGGTTTTGCCTTTGTGGCCACATCCGATAGATTTTTTTATATTTTTAGTGCTGGACAGAGGGCTGGAAAGGAGCGTTGAACCAAGGAGGGCAGCTAGAAGAAGATTGAGGGGCAAGCACATCCATCGGCCCTCCTACTGGTGTTGGTTGGAGTTTATCTCCGAGGAGCCAGTCTTCATTCCAAAATGTAATAGCCGTAGACTTCTCTTATTTTGATTTGTATTGTGAATCTTCTTGATGTAAATTTACCTCATTAACGCTTTTAATGAATGAAATTTTCTTCATGATTTCTGCATTGTGTATTTGAACATTCTATATATCATAGATGATGATGTGAATTTCTACAAATCATAGTAGAATAAGACATGCAAATAACCAATCGGTCATGCTTCTCGATGAGCCATGAGTCCAAGCATTAAAGCATTTTTGCAATGTGTATAATTAGGTTGCACGAGAGCTGGCTACACGAGAGCTACGAACATTAGGTTGTATGAGAGTTGTGCCTCGCAAGCTATGCCATAGCAACTCAGTTGCTTAAAAAATGAGTTTATTTTAATGCCTCCATGCCTTAGTGAGCTCTAGGCTGCGCTGTGAATGAGTTTATTTTGAGCGTCTCCATGCCTTAACTGGACCAAAGGTCGCAATTGGCAATGAGTTTCTTTTAAGCATCTCCACATCTCAACTAGACCAGAGATTGCAGTTGGTAATGAGTTTATTTTGAGAGTCGCCACAACTCAATTGGACTAGAGGTCACAGTTAGCAATGAGTTTATTTTGAGCATCTCCACAACTCAACTGGACCAGGGGTTGTAGTTGACAATGAGTTTATTTTGAGCGTCTCCATGCCTTAACTGGACCAAAGGTCACAATTGGCAATGAGTTTCTTTTAAACGTCTCCACATCTCAACTAGACCAGAGATTGCAGTTGGTAATAAGTTTATTTTGAGTGTCTCCACTCCTCAATTAGACCAGAGGTCGCAGTTAGTAATAAGTTTGTTTTGAGCATCTTCACGCCTCAATTGGATCAGAGGTTGTAGTTGGCAATCTGAATGCACATGTTGCTTAAGAAAGTTAGCCATATGTGAGTTCAGAGGGTTGTGCATACTTGATAATGAAGAGCAAATTAGATACATGCAATAAAGGGACCACTATAAAGCTAGGCTAATTGACAAAATAAAATTTCTTTCTAGAGAGACAAAGAGGGAAGCTTTAATGCTACCTTCTGAATTATAATACATCGTCAATGTATGATCCTAATTGAGGCTCCTTGCTCTTGATTAGGATCTCGCTGGAGATGCTGAGGTCATTGCCCCATAGGTCACACCATATACTCTCTTAGGCGATCTTTCTTAATCAGATCCTCGATCGCGTCCCTGAGGGCCTGACAGTTTGAAGTGCCATGGCCAGCTTCGGTATGATAAGCACAGAACTTTTCCTGGTTCTTTCGCCAATAAGGAATTTTGGAGGGTGCAAGCCTCCCAAAATTTTCTTTGTCCCTCTCTTCCATAAATATCCTATCCTAGGCATCTGGTAGGATGT
This sequence comes from Saraca asoca, assembly GCA_026873985.1. Lineage (NCBI taxonomy): Eukaryota > Viridiplantae > Streptophyta > Magnoliopsida > Fabales > Fabaceae > Saraca > Saraca asoca. Next base: position 1,710 of record JANHAO010014342.1, on the reverse strand, counting down.
TGTAGTGCTCATAACAACCCGAGTGTTGAGGTCACTCATTCCTATCCTTCTTAGAATTCTTTGCGGCACGTTCACCAGAGTGGTCACCTTGGTCCACATTGCCTCTCTTTTTGTTATGGATGGAATCGTCCTTCCTATCGTTCCAATCAGGCTTTCCCAAGTTGAAGGTTTCTTCCTATCTAGTCTACTTAGCAGCTTGGTTGTAAAACTTAGTTAAATCTTTTACCGGGGACTTGTACAGGCTTTTATACAACTTTCCATCTTTATGGAGTCTTGTGGAGATTGTTGCCAAAATGGTTTCTTCAAATGGATTCTCTACTGAGTTGGCTTCGAGTCTGAACCTGGTAATGTAATCCTTCAGCAACTCATACTTATGCTGAAAGATCATCATAAGGTGGCAAGGAGGCACGAGCTGCCTCTTTAATGCTTGATACTAGCTAATAAACTTTTGTTGACATTCTTCCTAGCTGCATATCGAGTGAGCAGGAAGGTTTTTGAACGAGGCCTGAGGTACACTTCCTAGTGTAGCTGGGAAAACTCAACATTTAACCAAAGGGTCAACTGTCTGCAAATCCATCTAAACATTGATTGCGTCTAAATGGTATAAGGATTAGTGTCCCCATTGTATAGTGGAATTATGGGGACTTTCAGCTTGAGAGGAAGGGGCTGAGTCTCGATTTCTATAGAGAATGGCGACCTATCCTCAAAGCGAGTTTGACCATTTAAAGCTTGAAGACATTCCTCCAACTAGTTCATCTTTTGATACAACTCTTCCAATAGTGGGTCCTACACCCCAAATCACTAGCCAGAAGATTGTTGATTCCTTTAACTCTCCTAGTCGTGAGAATAGTGACCTGGAGCTTGTTCCTTACAGCAACGACCTGAGGACACTTCTTGATTGGCTCTACTCGAACATCCAACTTGTTGCTACTGGTGAACATTTCTAGGTGTAATAGCTTCAGCCTGCCTTTGCACACCCTGAGCTTGTGCTTGCGCTAGCATTGTGACTGCTCTACCTAGTTCTCCCATCATATTTTCCAGTTTCTTCTGACGTTGAAGCTAGGCTTATGCTCCATCTAGGCAATTGACAGCGACAACAGGTTGACAAGAGCCAGCTGGGGGCAAACCGATGGTAACACCTATGCCAAGAGCAGTGCAAGAGTCTGTTGTAGACACATGACCTTTTGGGGGGTCAACTAATGCATTTGAAGCTCTGGTGGGTCTTCCTCTGGGCATTGTGGCTGCATAAGAAATCAACCAGAATATAGATGAGTGCCCACAGATGGTGCCAAAATATTGATGGTGGATTTCGATTCTGCCAAAACCCAGCTAACCACAAGGATTCTTTTAGAACTCAAACTATCTTCTGGTTGCTACAAATAGAGAATAAAGGAGATGGAAAGGAAGAGTAGGAAACAAGCAGAGGATTTTTAACGTGGTTTGGCCAAAATTGGGCAGCATCGATCTCTATATCCACAATAACTTTTATTAATTATGAAGGAATTTCTACAGAGTTTTGGTATCCTTATTCAGAGTTGCTTACAGTGATCTGAAGGGTTTTGCTTGGCCAAGACAAGGGGGTTGAGGCTGAAACTTTCAAAAAAATTTCCTTCTCTTGGCTGAGTAAACCTCCCAAGGATCCATTGGTGTGAGGTCTCAAAACAACCTAGATCAAATCTAGAGTGAAAAAAGAGCTCACTAACCTTTAGT
>JANHAO010014341.1:0-15370 GCA_026873985.1 Saraca asoca | reverse complement strand
ATTCAATATATAGACATTGAAGCCATTCATTTAACAAATCTCAGAATTCAATGAATAAGAAAGATTACCAAACGCATATAAATAATAGAAATTTAATACAAAAGCTTAAGAGGAAATTGAATTTACAACACATACCTCTGTGATGACTAGAGCTTGAAATAGGCGTGTTGGGATCCTTAAATCCTTAAGATTGTTGAAAAAAATAATAATATTAAACCTGAGGCATGCTATGAAGCACTGCCCTTAAGGATTTACAAAGTAATCCCCCCAGGATTCAACAGGCCTTCTAGTATAAGGCTAGGAAGTAGGAACAACAAGAATAATTTTAAAATAAGAAGAACCCAGCAAATTGAGAAAGCAGAGAAATATGAGAAAGATTGAGAGATTGTTATATCCCTGCCAAAGAAAAAGACTCTCTATTTATAGGTGAAAAGGAGTATAAAAACTTTTAGATAAGCGATGTGGGACTATGTCTTTTGAAATACTCATAATTTACAACAATGAGTGGGGATGAATGTAAATGAACCTATAAGTGTATGATTTTGGAGTTAAATAAATGCTTCAACTGGGGTAGAATTGAATTAGTTATGTTTCATAAGTTTTAGAAAAAGAAAATAAATGAGTAAAAAAAATTTTTCCTTCCTTGTTCATTTACCTAATTCATTGATTGGAAATGTATGATAAAGCATAATTCATCTCATGGCATAACGATAAGGAGGTTAAACTAATAGTTTTGAGTAAGTTACAGGCTATGATTTGATGAAAATGTGATTAAATTTATAAATTGATGTAGCTGACTAGGCTAATAAATTGAGTTATACTAATTTTAGATATTCTTCCCCATTCCTTGATAAGTTATTATACATGTAAGTCATAAGGAATTGTTACCTATTAAAATGGTAATTGTTACTAAATATTTTGTTGATTGGAATTGTCTCCAAAATAAAAAGTGAATATCACATGAATTTCATTGGAATATGGAATGATATCATTATATTGAATATGTGTGTGAATTGATGAGTAAGGATCTTTGAGAGATTCTTTAAGAAACTGACAAATATAAATTAAAACTTGGAATGACCTCTTGAATGAGGAAATGATAATTTGTGTAATGAGCTAACTAGTTGTTTGAATGTGGACCTGATCATTGAACTGTTATGATGTGTGTGTTTTGATATGTTATGTGTGAATTGAAAATTGGATTCATGGGGTAACTTCTTTAAGGAACTTCCAAAAGTATTTATATATATATGTCATGCTTCGATCCACGACATGTGACTAGCGTAGAAGGTCATCATTGGAAAACCCTTTACAAGTCTAACAATACAGAAACATTTTTAATATGGCATGACTTTATTAAGAAAGTACTACTAGAAAAATGCATTAATCAAATGTTTCAATTTAATTTCTATCAAAAATCTAACAAAGCTTTCTCTATTTTTCAGACTTCCAGACACAAGGCCTATACAACAAACAAAGGCTACATACCCTACACATATCTTGTATAGCAAAATCAAAATCACAACATCCTAGACAATACAAGACCCACAACCCACTAGGCAACAACTAGACCAAACATATGCACATTTCAACTATGCCAATTACCAGAATTTTCACCATCAATATAGCTTTAAGTTCCACAGGAAATGATCTACTTGGTCAATAAGTAGATTTTGAACTAGATGGGTGAGAATGGCTTCAGATTTTAAAAAATAGGAAGGAAAATAGGATGAGTTTCATAGAAACTTAGTAAGTAGACAATCCCACAGCGAAACCAAAACTTAAATTGCAATTTATGCTTAGAATCTAAGTAGAGAAACATGCACTTGTGAATATAATACTTTATAGTTTAAAAAACATAATCTGAAAATAATTTTAGAAACTTTTATTTACTAGAAAAATCACACCAGTAGACATAGTAATTAACAAGTAAAAATTGAGAAATAGAATATAACATTATTAAAAGCATTCATCAAGATATAAACAGAATAAAAATCATTAAGATCTTTTGAAATTTACTAATATTCAAGTATCAAAAGATTCTAGATTTTTCTAAAATGCAATTGGAATCCAAATGATACTTCCTAAAGGTAACTATACCTAATAAATATCATCGTAATACACCTTATGCTCCTATCATATATTCTCCCCCTTATTCCTTCAACAGATATAATTATAATCATAAATACACTTGAGGGTTTTCCAAGGAATATCCAATGGATTCAGAATTTCAAAAATTAGTAATCAATTGAAAAGCATTATACTACTAGATAAATCCAGAAATAAGAAATAGTTCTAATTAGTTCATGATATCAGTGTTCAGAAAATATGATCAATCATTTCAAGTAGCATATAATTCAGAAATTCAATATCATGGTAAGATGAAATCACTAGTTCAATAAACAGTAATTATTATAAAATGCATAAATACACTACGATAAATCATTTTCATATCTATGTAACATATGGTAAAAATTTCGAGTCAAGCTAACATCAATTTTGAACTTACTCAAAAATGATAATGTTCTAAATAACAAAATTATTTTGTTTTGCAAAAAAGGATTCACAAAAGAGTAGGATTATCTACTCACCTCAATCAACAAGATAACCTTAAATAACAATAAAATTAAAAAAAATCCTCTTTCTCTCCCCCTTTTTTCAACTAAAACCTAGTGACTAGATTTTCATCCAATTCTCAAAAATATATTTCAGATTTAAATTAAAACTCATTATTTATCTAAATCAAATCTTAAATCAAGAGAAAGAAAAATCAAAAGCAAAAGGGAGTATACAAGGGTTTACTACCAACTAACCAAATGAAGGGAAGAAGATAGACTGGTTTGTAGTAGCCCAAGAAGAGTTGGTTTGCCTGGAAAAAGGGTCAGGCTAGTAAGTTAACTCCACCGAAAAAATAGACATTACTGGAAAAACGGCTGCCAAATGGAAAGGCCATAGAGTAGTACAGGTCAAGCTCAAGATTCCCTCTTAGCAGTTCCTACATTGATAAAGAACACATGCCAATAACGGGTTGATTGGAGAATGGTTGAAGGAGGGCCACCATAAAAGCTAACCTACTGTCAAGCTGAAAAAAATGTTGGAAAAAGAGGAGAAAATGACCGACGATTGGTTTGTTGAGCTGGTTAGAGGAAAGAGGAAATTAGAGAAATAGAAAGAAGAAGAATGGAAGTGCCGATTTGCAAGGATGATGAAGAAGAGAGGAGGAAGAAAAGATCGATAGCAGGGGAGGGAAGTCTTTTTTAGAAACAAAGAAGCTTTTGAAAAAAATGAAAAAGGCAAGGGTGGTCAATGCTTAAAAATAAAGAAAAAGAAAGGGAAAAGGAAAATAAAGAAAAAAATAAAATGAGAAAAATTACAATTTGGCCTTAGCGAAACTTTAACACACTCACTATAGTCCACGAGAAAAAGGAAAATTCATGCTTTGGCCACAATGAAAAATTTAAAACCTTCATTTTGGTCCATTGGATTTTAGAGTTTTATTTATGATGTGTCATAAACTCTCTCCCCATCAAAAGAATTCATTCTCAATTTCTAGAAGCAAGGTTATACTAGATCAAAATGAAATATTGAGTTAACTATTGAAAATAAGGCTCCATAAGCATAAGATGAGAAGGTTCGTACTAATAATCTATTCAAATAGATGGGGATATTTGTCCTTCATAACTTGCTTAGGTTCCTAAGTCATCTCTTCTTTACCATGGTTTTCCCATGGGATTTTCATAGAATAATATTCTTCGGAAAGGAGTTTTTTGATTTACCGGTCAACTATAACTACAGGATGCTCCTCATAAGTCAGATGACTATTCAACTTAACTAGAATTTGGGCAAGGATATGAGATGAATCTAGAACATACTTTTTCAATATAGACACGTGGAAAGTAAGATGGATGCTCTCCAATTCTAATGGTAATTTTAGCCTATATACTACACCACCTATCCTTTTCATTATGGAAATGGGCCTATATACCAGGGACTCAACTTGCCTTTTTACCAAATCTCATCATTCCTTTCATAGGTGATATTTTCAAAAACACCTAATCACCCACCGAGAATTCCAAGTCTCTCCTTCTTTTATCTATATAGGATTTTTGGTGACTTTGAGTTGTTATTAACTTTTTTTTGATGATTTTGACTTTTTCATTTGCATTTTGTGCCAAATCTAGGCCCAATAACTTTGCCTCTCCTATTTCAAACTATCCAATTAGAGATCTACATTTCCTTTTGTACAGTGTTTTGAAAGGAGCTATTTGAATTGCAAAGTGATAACTATTGTTATAGGAAAATTTAATCAAGGCAAGCATCGCTCCTAACTATCCTCAAATTCCAGCACACAAGTTTAAACCATATCTTCTAAAACTTAAATCGTTCTCTTAGACTAACCATTGGCTTGAGGGTAAAAGGATGTGCTGAAGTGGAATTGGCACCCCAAAACCTTTTGAAAAAATCTCCAAATCATGTAGTGAATTGAGTACCTCAATCACATATTATGGACAACAGAACTCCATGTAGGGACAAAATCTGATCTAGGTACAATTAGGCATATTGGGAGGCTAAATAGTGGTTTTCACTAAAAGAAAGTAGGTGCCCTTGGTCAGATGATCAACAATTACCCAAATAGAATCATAGCCCTTTGGAATCCTTGACAGTCCAGTAAGGAAGTCCATGGTCACTCTTTCCCACTTCCATTTAGGAATTTCTAAATTCTGATGTAGCCTTGTAGGTTTCTGGTATTAAGCTTTTACTTGCTAACATGTGAGACATTAGGAAACAAAATAAGCTATGTCCCATTTCATACCTTCCCACCAATAACCTGCCTTTAGATCTTGATACATCTTGTTATTGTTAAGCTGCATAGCATAAGAAGAGAAATGAGTTGCATGCATAAGTTAATGTCATAGATTAGATACTTTAGGCACCCATATGTGACCATGATAAGTCAAGGCTCCTCTATTATCTCTTACCAGGCCTGAATCTAGTTCCTTCTTCATTTTGTCAAGTAACCTATTCATGTCCATATCTTGAGCCTGTGTGGTCACAATTTGATCAACAAGTGAAAACTACACTTGCACATAGGCCATAAATATCCTAGGTTCTAATATTTTCAATTGAATTCCACAGGCATCCACCTCATGTATCTCTTGAATGATCGATCTCCTCTCAATGTGAGCAAGACTTCCTACAGGCTTTCTACTTAATGAATTAGTTACTACATTGGCCTTGCCTAAATGATACAAGATAGAACAATCATAATCCTTTACCAATTCCATCTAGTGACATTGCCTTAGGTTCAAGTCTTTTTATTTGAAGATATATTTTAAATTCTTGTGATTAGCGTGAATATCATATTTCTCACCATACAGATAATGGTGCCAAATTTTCAATGCAAACATCACCACTTCCATTTCCAAATCATGAGTAGGATAATTCTATTCATGTTTCTTAAGTTACCTTAATGCATAGGCTATGACTCTGCCATGCTACATCGAAACATACCCAAGGCCAATCCTGGAGGCATCACAATAAACGGTATAATTATTGCCATGAGTAGGTAAGGCCAACACTGGTGCCATAGTTAAATACTCCTTGAGCCATTGAATACTTGCTTCACAAGAGTCAAACCATACAAATTTGGCATGCTTTTGAGTTAACTTAGTCAATGGAGCTAAAATTCAACATAAGTGTTTCACAAAGCAGTGATAATACTCAGCTAAACCTAAGAAGCTGTGAATCTCAGGCACTAAGATGAGCCTAGGCTAGTTTTGGATTGTTTCTACCTTGTTGGAATCTACACTTATACCTTCCTTAGAAACCACATGTCTTAAAAAAAGTGTACATAGCCAGAGCTCACATTGCAAAAATTTAGCATACAATTGATGCTCTCTAGGAGTTTGCAATACTATTCTGAGATGTTGTTCATGAGTCTGGTCATTAGGGGAGTACATCAAGATGTCATCAATGAATATGATTACAAATTGATCCAAGAAGGGTTTGAAGATCTTATTCATTAGGTCCATGAAAGCTGTAGGGGCATTAGTCAATCTAAAAGACATCACTAGGAAACTATCTGCAGAAAGCAGTATTTGGGATGTTCTCCTTGCAAATTCACAATTGGTGATAGCCAAATCTCAAGTCAATCTTGGAAAAGTACTAGGCACCCTGGAGTTTATCAAACATATCATCGATTCTTAACAATGGATATTTATTTTTCACCATGACTTTATTCAACTGCTTGTAATCAATGCACAGTCTTAAAGTTCTATCCTTATTTTTTACATTTTCTACCTACTATTCCATCAATTTTGTATCCCTAAATGATTAGCAGATAAGCCTCACATTCTTTCTTAATCATCTTTTTGGTACTCAAAGCAAAAATAAGGTTGACAAAAATATCATCCCTGTCTCCCTAGAGCAAAAGAACTTCTCTATCTGGTACATGAAAACTAACCAGTTTATTATGACAATCAACACATGCTTGATGTGTTCATAACCAATCTATACCCAAGATAACATCAAAATCAACCAAGTTTAACATAATTAAATTAGCAGGCAAAATAGTTCCACACACATCAATCTCATAAGAAGAAATCAAATCATAGGCAATCAATATTTGACCTAGAGGAGTAGATACTAATAACTGTGATTCTAGAGCGAGTTAGGATCTAGCAAGTCACAATGCTAAATAGGTGGAAACAAATGAGTGCGTTGCACCCATATCAAATAATACATATGTTGGAATGGAATCAATTGGTAAAGTACTTGTAACCATGGCATTAGAGGCCTAGATGTCCTGCCTTGTTAAGGCATAGACTCTCGCAATAACTCCCTGTCCACTACCACGATGTCTACTAATCGATCCTTTATATCCATCTATTATAGCAAAATTAGATAATGGAGGTCTCGTAGACGTCACAAATTGAGACAAAACATTCCCTAACACACCCGTGTGCCATGGACTAGTAGCTCTCTAGCCAAACCCATGCAGCACATGATGCCAACTCTTAGCCAACATGCTGGCCTTCTAATAAATTTGAGCCACACTTGGATACATAATTGAGGCAATGAGCATTTTGTCACCATACAACCAAAATCCCATACACAACATATTCACAAGCCAACATGAGCATATAGTTGAAGTATTAGTGAATACTGAGTCTCAAAAAACATGCCACACAAGAAGCCTCTAATGTACATTGAGAAGGGACTTGTTTGAAAATAAGAAGAGGGACAACTCCATTTTATTAATATATGCCTCATTACATAGTTTTGACTGTGTAAGGGGAGTATCTCTAAACTCCATACTTTGATCCTTACCTTGAGTCACAGTGCCCACCATGTCACCAAACTCGCCCCTTTTAAAGAGGATTCTAAGCAAAAGCCCCATCTACAAGAGAAGACATACTTTTTTCTAGTTGATGTATGGACTTTTCTTCTACCTCCTAAGGGTTCTAATGTGCCATCTTATATGGATGTGAAGATAAAAATGCAAGGATCACAACCATGTACTTTTCTATGCATACTAAATAAACAATCGATGTTAAAAAGATACAAATACCCTCAAAATGAAAAAAATATAGAAAAATAATCTATAAGTGCATTTGTTCACAAATTCATATGATTTTTATGCCAAATGTCATCCAAAATTGAGTACATTGGCCTGTTGAATTGGTTCACAAGGCCAACTTGTGACATTCTCCCCAACTTCAAATGTCAATGCCCTCATTGGTGCCTCAATCTGACATAGCTTCCATGAAGGTTTCTCCTTTTGAGTGCTAATTTTTTGAATCTTCATGTGGGTTTTTAGCTTGTTTTATTTGAACTTCTTTTTCGACTGCTTTGCTTATCTCTTTGAGCTAGCATCATTCGAGAGGCTTTGATGAATGACATCCTTAACCTAGCATGTCTTTTAGGATCATTGTCAGTATATTGCTCCTCAGCTCCTCCCTGGACTTCTTCTTGGCTCTGTCTCCTTGAACTTGCACCATTGCACATTTCCTTCCCTTCTTGAATATTAGGTAGTTGCTTTCGCAACTTCAGTGTCTTTGATGATGCTACCTTCGCAAACTTTGTATTCTACCTTTGTAGATTCAACTTCATTGTCTTGACACAAACTCATATGTCATTGTCTTCACAACTCTCCTAACTCTGTTGCCTCTGTAACTTCACCTGTCCCACTGCTTGTAGTATTCGAGTTGTTACCTCTATAACTTGTGCTTGCCTCACTACTTCTGTAGCTTGCAACACATTGTCTCTACATAACTCTTGATTCAACTCACTACCTTTGTAGTTCTTGATTTGACTCACTACTTTTATGGCATAAGTGTGTGCTACATCATAACTTGTGCACTTACTTGGTATTTTGGATGTCTACTAACAGATAGCCCCACATCCAATGTCCCATACCACTGATGTGAGGGACTCAAGTCTCATATTTTGCTCACATGCAATTCCCATGTGTTGCTCAAAAAACATCGCATACTCATAAGTCTCATACCTTGCTTACAAATTTACTCATGTTGGGTTCAATCAATCCACTGTACTTCCACTACATAACTTTCACACTAGATCGGATCCTCCTAACCCTTTTCAAATTGACACTTTCGTGTTATCATTCAACCATCATAGTCTACTTGGAGTGGATGCAATCAAGCACTATGGTCTTTATGACCCCTCTTAGGTTTATACACTTAAGTGCTATCTCCTCAAAAATGATACTAGCTTGTCTCCTGCGACTCTCATAGGCATTCATTAATATTATTGCTCTCATAGTAACTTCTTCAATGATCAATGCCTTCTCTCTTGGCATTTCTTGAGCAACATTTCTCCTATGAAGACTCTTCTTTCGAGCTCATCCTTATGATGGCTCCCCCACACAATGGCTTTGATGGGGCTTAAGCATCGAGCATCCTTTATTTGAGCTCAAATTTCACTTTGCCTATGCATAAACAATTGTGAATCTCACCATCATTGACATAAATTCTATCTTATGACTATGTAGTGCTAGTTTGCCATGCCTTGAGGTAATTGTCGCTACTTTGTTAAGCGACTGTGAAGCTCTAGCTCATTACATAAGTCTCATTGCTGCTTGTTGTGTGACTATGATGTGCTAGCTCCCTAGCAACTCTTCTCAAATCTTGTGGATTAGCACTGTAGCTCACTTCTAGCATCCACAGATTGTGAACAATTGATCCCTCCTAGATCATTTCATTCCCCTTTGGGTTTACTCCTCTAAGTAAAATTCATTCACTCTAACACAATTTTGGACTCCTCGAGTAAGATTTGTCCACTTTACACATCACAAAAGATGTGCCCTCCTATAGGATTTGTCTACTATCTATTGTGGCCAGGCTTTCTCAAGCATGACTATGGCTTCACCTTCTAGGCTTTACCAATGTCTAATATGTTCATCATGGACATGATCAAGCTTTCTCTACAAGACCAGGGCTTTCTCTTGCTAGATAGGTCGTCAATTTACTCACTCTCCTAAGTGGTTTGCATTCCCTTAAATGCCTATTATGAATGAGCACATAATTAATGTCTTGTGCTATATAGCAAGTCTTCCAACTTCTGCACATGCTTGCATTCGATACACTATTGATGTTCCCTTGAATGCAATAACTCATACACTAGCCCTTGAATCGTTCCAACATCTTGCACCCCTATTGGTCAAGTTCTTAGTAGGATCGCTATTTCCCATAAGTGTCTGCTTGACTCACAAATTCCTCATGCTTTAGACATGCTGAATCTGCCCCAATCATTACCACCTAATCTACTTTTTGTAGCATAACTAGGCTTTGAAACCAACTATCATGGACCAGTAGCTTTTTAGTTGAAACTATGTGGTGCATGATGCCAACTCTTGGCCAACATGCTAGCTTTCTAATAAATTCGAGCCACACTTGGATAGATAGTCGGGGCATTGAGGATTTTGTTGCCCATACAACCAAAATCCATGGGCAACATGTCTACAAGCTAACATAAGTGTGTAGTCAGAGCATCAACATATACCACATCTCAAAGAATATGTCACATAAGAAGCCTTTAGTATACATAAAAAAGGGACTTTTAAAAAATAAAGAGAATAATAACTCCATTTTATTAATATATTCCTTACTACATAGTTTTGAGTGTGTAGGAGAAATATCTCTAAACTTGACACTCTAATCCCTAGTCGAAGTCACAGTGCCCACCATGTCATTAGACGCACCCCTTTGAAGAGCATTCCAAGCAATAGCCTTATCTACAAGAATAGATATACTTTATCTTAGTTGACATACAGACTTTTCTCCTAGCTCCCAAGGGTTCTAATGTGCCATCTCATATGGATGTGAAGATTAAAATGCAAGGATTGTAACTATGTACTTTTCTACTCGTACTGGACAAACAATCGATGCTAATTAGACACAACTACCCCAAGATAGGAAAAATACAAAAAAATAATCTACAAGTGTATGTGCTCCCAAATTTGCATCACAAGGCCTCCTCTTCATGCTTGATTTTAGGTTAAATTTCATCCAAAACTAAGCATGTTTGCCTATCACATGGGTTCACAAGGCTGACTTGTGGCACCATGGCCTTGATGCCATTAGGCAGGGCTGTAGGATAAGAGTAATCTCTTTCCATATGGCCCATCTACCTACATCTAAAAACAAGCTTTAGTTTCTTATCTACAAGTCACCAAATGAACTTTCCCATAGGTCTAACATGGCCTGGATACCTCAAGTCTAACTTGAGCAGGATGGCTAGAATTAGATCCCCAAAAGGGTGATGGCTTGAAGTAGTAGCACTTATTGGTTCCCTACCTGAATTACCCACACCTAGATTCTATGGGGGTATTGGTGCATCAGGCCTCCATGAGGGAGATGCATTAGAAGCTGAGGATGATGGTCTTCTAGAATCTCTGTTGACACATTCAAATCTTGATTTCTTTCTTGTGCTGCCCTAGGCTTCTCTTTCCTTTTTCTTTTCCATGAATCTCACTTCTAGATCTATAGCCTGATTGTACACCTACTTATATATAGTACCTCTATGACTTGAATAACATTAAAATAATTATCATTAAGGTCATCAACAAATTTCCTCACCTTATCCCTTTCTATAGGGATCATATGTCTTGCAAACTGAAAGAGGTGGTGGAACTGAGCAGTATATTCAGAAACTGATAGCCCTTTTTGCTTCAAATTATGGAATTCTTGCAATTTGGTTTACCATTGTCCTTCCAAACAGAATTTCTATAGGAATGTTGTATGAAACATTTCCTGTGTGTTGGCCCATCTACTACTGATCCACAGTTTTCCTAACCTTCATACCAATCAGTTGTGGATCCATTTAGTTAGAATCTAATTAGCCTTATAGTAGTATCTTTTAAACATTACCTACCACAATTGCTCAATTTGGTCCAAAAATAGAAGAGGGTTTACTAATAACCCAATACCTGAATATCTAGGAGGCTTGAGTTGCTAAAACTCTTGTAGGTAAGTTTTAAAATTCATAGTGGTAGCACTATATGCAGTGAAGAAGGTGGAGGTAGATGAGTTTCTAGCCCTTCTTTTTGCTGTCTTTGGAATCTTTGTTGAGTTAGTTCATTAATGAACTCATTTATGGCTCTTTATAAATTTGTGGCCCATACTGGGGCATTTAAAGTGGAAGGGCCAACTGAAGCTCTAAAAGTGGAATGAGTATCTATTTTAGGTTAGAAGGTTTCTGGTTGCACTTCTTCACGTTTAACCTGCCTCGACCCTTAGCATGGCCTCATGCCCTAGCTTTACCTCTGTCTCAAGGTATTGATAGTGAGGAAAATGGTTCATGTGAGGCTTTTTTAGGTGCTTCTTCAGATCGACATCCAATATGAGCCAAAGATCTAATTCTGGGTGGCATCTACCTATTATCAAATAGAAGGGTTTGTTTAGGCAAGATTCAAATACATTTATATAAGTAAGAATGAAAAATTTACGTAATGTAGAAATTTTCAGCATATTCATGGTGTAGGCATCAATATATCATTATTCTCGTGTCATACTCCGACGCACACTAACATGAACTTGGTACGTCTATCCCAGTTTAGCAATTGGAGACCCTTAGCCATGAACCTAGACTTTGGACCATGCTCTAATACCAACTTTGTCATGCCCCAATCCACAGCACATGACCAGCCTAGAAGGTCATTATTGGGAAACCCTTATCAAGCCTAACAATGCAGAAACATTTCTAATATAAGATGACTTTATCAAAAATGAACTACTAGACAGATGCATTAATTAGATGTTTCAATTTAATTTATGCTGAAAATCTAGTAGTTTCCTCTATTTTTTAGACTTCTGAGCATCAGGCCTATATAACAAATAAAGGCTACAGGCCCTATGCATATCCTATATAGCAAAATCAAAAACACAATAGCATAGACAACACAAGACCTATAACCCACTAGGCAATAACCAGACAACAGATATGTACATTTCAACTATGCCAACTGCCAAAATTTTCACCATCAATATACCTTGAAGCTCCAGATTCTAAATTGGATGGGTGAGGGTGGATGGTGTGGGTGGCTTTAGGCTTAGTAAAATAAGAATGAAAATAAGGAGAATTTCACAGAAACTCAGTGAGCAAATAATCCCACAGAAAAATCAAAACTCAAATTGCAATTTATGCTCAGAATCTAAGTAGAGAAACATGCGTTTGTGAAGATAAAACTTAATAGTTTAAAAGAAATAGCCTAAAAATAATTTTAGAAACTTTATTTACTAGAAAAGTCACATCAGTAGACATAGTAATCAACAAGTAAAAAATGTGAAGCAAAATATAACATTATGAGAAGCATTCATTAAGATATAAACACAAGAAAAATCATTAATATCTTTTAAAATTTACCAATATTCAAGTATCAAAAGATTCTATATATTTCTAAAATGCAATTGGAATTCAAAGGATACTTCCTAAAGGTAACTGTACTTAATAGATATCGTCATAATACACCTTATGCTCCTATCAGATATTTTTTCCTTTATTCCTCCAATAGATGTAATTCTAATCACAAGTTCACTTGAGGGTTTTCCAAGGAATAGTCAATGGATTCAAGATTTCAAAAACAACTAATCAATTGAAGAGCATTATACTATCGGATAAATCCAAAAATAAGAAACAGTTCTAATCAGTTCATGATATTAGTGTTCAAAAAATATTGTCAATCATTTTTGGTAGCATATAATTTAGGAATATTATATATTCAATATCATGGTAAGATAAAATCACTAGTTCTATAAATAGTAATTATTATAAAATGCATAAATACACTATGGTAAATCATTTTCATATCTATGTATCATATGGTAAAAATTTTGAGTCAAGCTAACATCAATATTCAATTTACTCAGAAATGGTAATGTTTCAGATAATAAAATAATTTTATTTTGTAAAAAGGGATTCACAAAAGAGTAGGATTATCTATTTACCTTGATCAGCAAGACAACCTTAAACAACAAGAAAATTCTAAAAATCCTCTTTTTACCCCCTTTTTTTCAACCAAACCCTAGTGACCAAATCTTCATCCAATCCTCAAAATTTTGCTTTAGATTTAAATTAAAACTCATTTTTTATATAAAAATCTAATCTTAAATTAAGAGAAAGAAAAATCAATTGCAAAATAGAGTGTACAAGGGTTTACCACCAGCTAACCAAATGAAGGGAAGAAGATAGACTAGTTTATAGTAGCCCAAGAAGAGCTAGTTTGGCTCGAAAAAGGGTCAAGCCGGTGAGTCAACTCAACTAGAAAAATGGACCTCACTGGAAAAAAGTTTGCCAAATGGAGAGGCTGTAGAGCAATATAGGGTCAAGCTCAAGACTCCCTCACAGCAGTTCCTATGTTAATAGAGAACACAAGCCAGTAATAAGTTGATCGAAGAGTGGCTGAATGAGGGCCATTGAAAAAGCTAACCCACTGCCAAGCTGAAAAAAAACTTTGGAAGAAGAGGAGAAAATGACTAATAGTTTGTCCATTGAGTTGATTAGAGGAAAGAGAAAACCAGAGAAATGAAATAAAGAAGAATGGAAGTGTCAGTTTGCAAGGATGATGAAGAAGAGAAGAGGAAGAGAAGACCAATAGCAAGGGAAGGTAAGTCTTTCATGAAACAGAGAAGCTTCCAAAAAAATGAAAAAGGCAGGGTGGTCAATGCCGAAAATAAAGAAAAAAGAGGGGAAACAATAAAAAGAAAAATGAAATGGGGAAAATTGTAATTCGACCCCAATGAAACTTCAACGCACTCACTATAGTCCACCAGAAAGAGGAAAATTCATGCTTTGGCCATAACAAAAGATTTAAAACCTTCATTTTGGTTCACCAAATTTCAAATTTTTTATTTTTGATGTGTCACAATATATATACTGATATTGATATGGCCATAAAAGCTATGGCAGAGATAAGGGAGAGAATATTTGTTAGAGGGATAAGGCAATTGGAGCTCTGATACTGAATTATAAATTAAGTGGTAAGTTACCTAAATAAACTTACTCATGTATCTAACTCTCAGTTTATTTGTATGCCTTCAATTGATTGAACTGAAAGTGTTTGACTTTAATGCTTTATGTAAAGAAAATGTGTTGATTCGATTAAAATGTCTTTGTTTGCAAAAGAATGCCAGTAAGCCATTCTTATTGATTGATTGTGACTATGAAAGTGACAATTTTCTCATATACTTAGACTTTAAATGGATGTGATTGGAAACTACCAATATGGTGGTTCTTCATAATTAATGACCCTTTATATATAAATTCATTATAAGTATAATTATTTACTTATTAATTGAGGTTGCTACCATATAAATTCATTGTTGTTATACCTGGTAAGTCAGTAGCTTGAATTGGCTGAACTGTAGATTGGTGTATTTTATCAAAATTCTATCTGTGCCATATGATATAAATAATATTTAGAGCAAGCGATTTACTTATTGGGTTTTATTGAAACTTATTATGTTTTCTTGAAAAAAATATTTTAATTTTAGGTTTACTGGATATCACAAAAATTTAAGGGCGAGAATCGAAAACATAAAGCTGGGATATTCAATTGGTAGTTATGAAGTCTATATATGCATGTGTGACAGGCTACCGAGACTAATCAAATTACAAGATTTATAAGCCGGATTACCCTATGCTTCTTGCAGTATAAGGAAACCTGGGTCGAGCCCTTAGATCCTCTAATATAAACAATCAAATTAAGAGATGAATGAATGGGGGGTTGATTTACAGTAGCTTAAATGGTAGGAAAACAGATAAACCAAAACTGTTACAGAAATGCAAGAGATAACCAGTCCAAAGGAGTCACTAAACTTGAGATTAATCCTTCATTGATTACTAAGTATTC
>JANHAO010014340.1:0-15375 GCA_026873985.1 Saraca asoca | reverse complement strand
TCCTCTTCCTATAATTGATCATTAAGCAACAATCATATAACATCTAAATCAAATGAAGCCATTCAACTCAAATATTCAGTAAAAATAGAGAGAAAATAGGAGAGAAATGACTAGCAATTGAATGCAAGTTAAAAGAACAAGATCTCTACATTAATCTTCAAGTTTTGTCAATCCCTTATGCTGATTACAACTTAGCCTTCCATTGAAGGCAGAAAACTATAAGGAAAAATGAAAGAAAAACAAGCTACTCTATTGCTACTGGAACTACCCTAAAAATTACTCTCAAACTACTCATAAAAACTGAAATAAAACTCTCCAACCAAATGGTTTCACCTGGGTAGAAAGAAGGAGCTGCTGGGTAGGTAAGAGGCAATGATTATGCTTAGTCTGATTGCTTACTGCCACTGCCTTACATGCTATGCTCTTTGGTAGATTGCTTCTTTTAGTTTTTCTACTGACTTTCTGCTCTCCAGCTGGTTAGTGTGCGAGATGGAATAAGTGATGGATCGTTGGGCTTAAGTGCATGCCAATTAGGGGCCTTAAAACCAAATTTTGTACAGGCCTATTTTCATAGCATTTCTTCCTTTGTGTTATAGCTTATTTTGTATGCCAATAATGACATTTTTAGCCCAGGAAGTCTTCACAAGAAATGTGGCTTTATGTCTCAGTTTCTAATTGGGCTTAGTTTTACCTTAATTGGACCTCTATAGCTCTAGTTATGGTCTAATGAGTGCACAAAGGTCAGGTTGCCTGAGATAGTATTCTGGTAGCATTCTGGTCTTGAATTCAAATCCAATTCTAGATAGCCAATTGTGTGATTCATCCTTGGTCGTCTTCATGAAAGTTGTATATTTATCTCTTAGATTTCCTATAAAATAAGAATCACATTAATTGGACAAGTGTGGCTCAAGTTATGACCAGATTATAGAAATTGCTCAAAATAGCCAAATTATGCAAAATTTTCTAAATGATGCCAATTGACACTAAATCATAAATATGTACTAACACAGCTAAAAGTAAGTCATTTTAGACCTTAAAGTGCTAAGTGAGAGGACAAATAAATGAGTAAAATATTTTGTTATCACTAGACCACAGTAATTTTATTCCTCAGTGGACAGTATGAGTTTGACTTTACCAGTAATCTTGTTACTCAATGGAGTAGTAATCTGGTTGTTCAGTCTCACAGTAATCCCGTTGCTCAGTGGAACAACAATCTCATTGCTTAGTCTCATAGCAATCTTGCTGCTCAATGGAACAACAATCTCATTGCTCAGATCCACAGTAGTCTCGTTGCTTAGTGAGATAGCAATCCTGTTGCTCAATCCTACAGCAATTTTGTTACTTAGGTAGGATATAAATGGCTTTACCAGCAATCTTGTTGCTCAAGTAGGATATGAATTTATTCTTAACACCTCTGCACCTTAGCGAGCTTATAGCTTTAGCTAGATCAAGTTTATTTTAGCACCTTCGCACCTCAACTGATGAGCTAGTAACAAACTTAGCATATAATGGTGCCTCAGCTAAAAAGCTGGCAATGAAATCGAGCTTGATTTTGTCAACACAAAATAACTTTCTTTTTATACAACATTCTACTAAAAATTGGCAAATAGAAAGATTCGAAGGGCTTTATTAGCCTCCAAACAATATTACAACATTAAAATATGGTCCTAACCAAAGGGCCCTGTTTGCGATCAGTAATCTGTTGGGGCAAAGGTTGCTGTTCGAAGGGTCGGATCACATAATCTTGTAAGAGACCTCTCTTAATGAGGTCTTTTATGGCATCCTTTAGTGCCCAATATTTCGAGGTGTATGTCTGACCTCGTTGTGATAGGCGCAAAACCTACTTGTATCTCCAAGCTTGTTGGGGGCCCTCAAGGGTTTGGATTTCCTAAAATTTTTCCTATTTCTTTCTGTGGTGAAAATCCTGTCTTAAGTGTTAGATAGGATGTTGTAGCTTTCATGGTGACCTTAATGCCAGGGTCACTCGATCCTTGTTTTCTTTACGAGCTGGATATTGGAGTCAATCTTCTAACTCACATTGTTCCTTTTTTTATTTTGAGTGGAGCTATTTACCTCATTCTCTTTCTTAGACTTCATGCCAAAAGTTTCATCCCACTTGATCTGTTTGGTAGCTCATTTGTAAAATTCAGATAGATTTCTTTCCAAGGACTTGTATAGGCTTTTATATAGATTTTCATCTTTACAGAGTCCTATGGAGATTGCTGCTAAGATATTCTCCTATGAGGGATTTTCTACAGAATTGGCCTCATGCCTAAATATGATTATGTAATTTTTTAGTGATTCATGCTTACGTTGGAAAATTATTGTGATATGACAAGGAGGTGCGAGCTACTTTTTCAAAGCTCGGTAATGATCGATAAATTTCTTTTGGCACTCTTCCCAGTTAGTAACGCTACAAGCTGGAAGGCTTCTAAACCATATTCAAGGTACACCTCTTAATGTAGCTAGGAAGACATGGCATTTCACCAAAGGATCGGTTGTTTGAAGGTCCATCTAGACATTGAATACATCCAAGTGGTCATATGGGTTACTGTTCCCATCGTATAGTGAAATCGTTGGAACTTTAAGTCTGTGAGGGAGAGGCTGTGCTTCAATTTCTTTAGAGAATGGCAAGCTATTCTCATTGCGAGCTTGATCATCTTGAGCTCGAGGGCGTTCCTTTAGTTAGTTTAGCCTTTGGAATAACTCTTTTATCTCCAAGTCATGAAGGAAGTGACCCAAAGTATTTCCCTAGTTAGACTTGTTTAAGCTCTCAGCTTGATGTGAGCTCCCAGGTTGGTGACTATCGCGGTTCTCTTGTGTTGGTTGAGCTCTTGACCTTGTTCGCTGATTGGTGGAGTGAGCCAAGTCAGAGTGCTGACACATTTGCCTAGCAAACTTTTCCTTTTGGGTTCTCTCACATAGCTGCTGAAGTTGCACAATGATTTCGGCCTATTTTTATGCATCCAAGGCTTGTGCTTGCATTAGTACTTTAACCACATCTACTAACTCTCTTACCGTATTCTCTAACATTTGCTAGAGTTGGTGACCTATCTACATCTCATTAATTCTAGGAGCTGTAGCAGGTTGGCGATGGGTTTCAAGATGTGAACGGGCAGTGATGCTGGCAGTGGGAGCATCTATCAACTAATTAACTAGATTGTTTGAGCTTCTGGGAGTCCTTTCTTTGGCCATTGCAATCAAAAAGAAGATCAACCAAAATATAGATGAGTCCCCACAGACAGTGCCAAAGTGTTAATGATGGATTTTGGTTCGGTCCAAATCCAATCAACTTACAGAGTTCTTAAAGACTCAAACTGTAATCCGCTCACACAAACGAAGAATGAAGGGATGAAGAGGAAGAACTGCAACAGCATAGTGGGATTTTAAATGTGGTTTGGCTAAAATTAGGCAGCACCAATCCCTACGTCCACGGAATTATTTTATTAGTCTGATGAAAATCTGGTAGAGTTGCGGTACATGAATTCAAAATGCTTTACAATGATCTCCCTCCTCTTATTTATAGAGGCTAGGAGGTTATAAGTGTAATTTCATAATTTGTATTTATATTACATCAAGTAATAAATATAAATGACAAGTACATCTTCTGCAAAATCAGCTTTTACAGACTATTGGCTAACTTCTGTAGATTGCTTTCTACAGGTGGGCTTGTGTTAGCTGCTTCTTGTAGACTGGCCCCACAAACTTAGTTTGAGAGGGTACTGCTTTTGGTTTACCATTGATGAGCCTTTTTACTGGGCGAGATGTTGCGTCCATGA
Source organism: Saraca asoca (assembly GCA_026873985.1). Lineage (NCBI taxonomy): Eukaryota > Viridiplantae > Streptophyta > Magnoliopsida > Fabales > Fabaceae > Saraca > Saraca asoca. The sequence continues at coordinate 11,596 of JANHAO010014340.1, read as the reverse complement.
GATGGGACTTTGGATCTGAAGCCGTTGCTTGCCTTCTGTCAGCGAGATCGAGCTTGTGAGCTTGCTCTTGGCGTTGCAAGCTTGTGTGAGGCGAACTGTTGGCTATGCAAGCCAAGGCTCGTTCCTTAGCGAGCTGGGGCTTCTGCCTTATCCTGTGCTCTTGTAGTACTAGTGATCTTAGCTCTTTTCTTATTTTGGCATATTTTTTGTTGGGCCTTTACTTACCCATTTTGCATAGTACCAGAAAATACCCATAACAACTTCTTGGATCAATTACAATTTTGGTCCTTCTAATATTAAAATTAATCAGTCCATGTTAAATAAAATATCCTATTTTAATTCTTTAATATACAAATTAAACTAAATCAGTCCAAATTCTTATCTTCTGCTAAATTGAAAGTTAAAAGTCCCAGCTGGTACAAAAAACTTCAAGGGGCTCTAGGTTAGCAATCATTATGAACCAAATTAGTGAGATTCACCTTACTAAGTTAGAAATTGTACAGATCATGTAATCTGCTAAACGTGCAAAAACATCTCCAATTTGACTATTGACATGACATGACCTATCAATTTTTCTCCTAATGATTGCCAACTTAAAGTCTTATTGTAACTTTTTATGCCAACTAAGATTTTTAATTTGATATAAATTAATGATGTGGACCCACTTGGTATATTAGAAAAATCAAAATAAAATATTATATTTAAAGAAGATCAAATATAATCAATTCAAATATTAGGTTGACAAAATTGTAACAAAACCGAATTTCTTGTATTATCAATTTGTTCAATTTTAAGGAAGATGATATATTTCATTCTCAAATAAATTTATATTTTTCTCTCCTAAATTTACATCTAAAGAAATGTACAAATCTAAATCTCTTCCTAACTAACTCATTTTTACTATTTAAAAAAAAGAAAAGGGCATTTGTGTAAATCAACAAACATATATTTAGAGGAAGGAGGGGAGCTAGAAATAAAGAGTTAAGGAGCAAAGCCTATGATTGTTTCAAAAATGTGGGGATCTAAAAAAGTATGAAATTATTTAGATTCATAAGGAAATGAAATTTGCAAAATTAGGAATAATGTGTTAAAATATCTAGAGGAGATAAGATCTCCACGAGAAAAAAAAATTGACTATCTAAAATAGACGGTGTCTAACAACTGAATGTGGCAACGTGATCCGAAGAAAAAATTTGATCCAAACAAATTGTTCTTATCGTTCTATTTGCAAAAGACAAATGACAAGTCAGTAATCCCAGAAGGTTACAAAAAACTTACTATTCTCCCACCATGAAATGAATAGGCAAATGCCATATTAAGGTAGGCTTAAATAAAAAGTCTTTTGTTAAAAAAAAAAATGAAGCACATTAGTCTGACCCTATACACTCAAAAATGGTGAACTTCCAAATTGTCCTTATTTCTAAAAAAAATAAAATAAAATAAAATAAAATAAAAAGGAAACCCTGAAATCAAGAGTATTGAACCTTTCTTGGATTCTCATGTTAGAGAAAATATGAAAGAAGTATCTTCACAATAGAAGAGAACCCATTTCTACCAAAAAAAAAATGGGATTTGCCTTCCGATAAGAAGACTAAGAAGTACCCTTTGTTATAGTTGCATCTTACAAGTTAATTACATATAATGTAATAAAACACTTCTTGTAATCTTTTTCACTTAATAAATTAATAATAAAATGGAATATTATTTCTTTATCATTCATCGAATTTAATTTGTATTTAATAAAGTCTATAGATCAAGATATCTTATAGTATATGGTCAAGTATAGAGATGATGATCATGTAGCATATTCCTTGCCAGCTTAAATCTTACAATACTTCAAGCTAGTTATAGAGTTATTAGCAATAGACATTAATGACTTAGATAGATTAGTGCATATGATACATGCTCGATTAGAAGAATGTCTCGTTTTATAGATTAGTGTAGTGACACTAGTGCATCTATATGTATGTGTGTGTGTGTGTGTTTGTGTGTAGGCACGTGCGCTCATTGAGTTGACCTACTCAAGAATCACTATGTGAATATGTCGAATTAAAATTCTTGTATTCCGATATTGCAGAGTTTGTCTTTTGATAAGAAATATCATGGTAAACTCATATATTTATATTTTATTATTGTTCTAATCCCTAAAAGTCATCCAAGGGATAAATATTGGATGTAACTTTATTGTGTAAGAAATTTTGTGAATGTTAACAAAAAAAAAAAATCATCACTTTTCTTAAAGAGATGATAATGTGTATGTTATAAAGAATCATGATTGGGAAATTGAAAAGATTCAACACTTCTCGTAAAGAGGTAAGAATGTCCTACATTGACTTAAGAATCTTAATTGGGAAATTGAAAGGATTCATCACTTTTCTGGAAGAGACATAAATTTTCTATGTTATCTTAAGAATTATGATTGAGAATATCCTATGTTATTTAAGAAAAAATTATATTTTCTGCTAATTACAATTAAAAATGTTCATATTTATAATTTATATGAACTAATTTTTTATGATATGTTGTTAGATATTAATCCTGATTTATTGAATTTGGAATTAATGACATCAATTCTAAATATTAAATTAAAAAGGTTGAGTGAATCACCACCAGCTTAGAAAGGGGCACTGAAAATCAGAATTACATATGCCTTAAGGAAAGCAAGTTTCAAGGGTCAGATTTACAACCATTGGACTTGATCTTATCAATCCATTTCCTTTTCTCCATCATATCAACGTTTGCTACTTCAGGATAACCTCTCTCTTCTTCATCCTTTAGATCTAGTTGAGAATTATTCATGAGCGGCACCATTTGATGACATCCTTCAGTTACAGGCTCATAGTGGCTCAAAGTGTCATCCCGATACAGGTCCTCTAAACAACGAGGCTTTGCCACAGCTAAAACATCCACCATTGACCGTTTCTTACACCTCCCTCTCCGCCTTCTCCGTTTATCTATCATTTTCTTGGATGAAATCTTCGTTTGATTACTGCTCCTGTCAACATAGCTTGGACATTGAACGGTACATGTATCTGCTTTTGTAGGTAACCCACTACCAACGTTGCAATTACGGGGATTTCCCTCCTCATGAGATAAGGGACAGTGCTGGCTGGTAGGCTTTTGTGATCCATCTTCATTTGTTTTCAAATCAAACTCATCATTTATATTTTGCTTCTGTTCAATGATATCTGACACTTCATTTTGGCAGAAATCAACATTCATATCATCTTGAGAACAATTCAAATTGGAACAACCTTTGACTGATTCATTAGGTGATGTATACAATTCAAAGGGAGGCAATATATCTTGAACACCATGATTTAAACAGATCTGCAAATATGTCTCGGGAAATGGCCAGCTATTGAAGATACCTTTCTGACGGGAATCAAGAGCATATTGTCTGTGATGAACATACCAATTAGTGAGAAAACACTAACAATTTTTTCCCTTCTTTGTGTTAACAAATCAGGTGTAATATAAACATTTGCTTTCCAGAATCAAATATAATTAGCTGTGAAGTTCAATAAATTTCTGAAAGAAATGTCAAGATTTAATAGCAAATATGCAGCAAGGGGTGGAGAAAATATCCAATGCATAGATGTTTCGAGAAATAATAGGAAGAAACTAAACCAAAAGGCACATTAACTCAAAGAAATGCAAGAATGTGTGATTACCAAGAGCGAATTGAAGAATATAGAGCATACAATAATACTATTACATACTGAAAACTTAGTATAAATCCAAGAAGAATATGTATTAGAATAATTTCAAAGAGCATGTGTACCTTATTGAGAAGGCTTTATTATCTTCTTCGGGATTCATCTCTTTGGATTCCACTTGCTGTTGCAGAGAATGCAAAACCGCAGGAGGGTTTTGCTGCTGAGATAGCATTACTTCTCAAAAAGATTGTAAGAAATTCCAAATTAACCAGCATATAGCAATACATAACAGAAATCCCAACAAACCCACTCTTGTTTATAGCAGCCGAAACATTACATAAATGACGCAGACCAAAACCTCCATAAAATTATGAAGTCATAGCAGAATACTCAGTATCCTAGAAACACGAAGAAAAAAACAACAGATTTTTTAGCACAAAATCTGCAATTGATAACGAAAACAAAGATAACCCATCCAAGAAAAACAAATCAATGACAGAAAATTGCAACAAAAGGTGAGTTTTCTGAGAAAATTGACAGAAATTAGAGAAAACAGTGAGCTAAACGCTGCAATGGCAGAGGATGAGAGGAGTAAGGAAAATTCAGAATAGAATAGAGAAATGATTTCAGGTTTTTGACGAAATGGGTATGGCGCAAAAGACGAAGTCAGTGAAGAAACGAAGTAGAAAATGGAAAGAAAGAACCGAAGCGAAAGAGAACTAGAAGTGAAGTTCAAGGCGACTTCTTAGTTCTATTTTCATTTTAGGTTGTCTTTTTGTTTCTGTGGCTTTGTTGACTTAGTATACTAAGTTTAAGTCATGCTTAAAAATGTAAATTAGTCCAGAAGTTATTAATTATTGTCAATAATTACTTTTGCTGCTATTGTTCTGGGTGGGACCTGTAAAAATTAAAACAGGGCATCTAGATAGTCATTTGCTTGTGTAAAATTTGCAATTAGAGAAAGAACAAAGAGATGAAGAACTGAGCATAATAAATGACGAAGTTACTTTGTTGATCTAATTTCTGGTTTTAACTAGTTTTATTATTATTATTTTTTTTAAGACTGATTGTGGTATGGAATTTCAATAGGGCAATGAAATGCTATACAAGTTGCAAATGGCAGATCTGTGTGCTGCATGTTTTATGCAAAAGCAAGCTACAAGACTGTTTTGCAGACAAAACTGAAGCAGATGCTCAGGAGGACTTAATTTAGTTGACAGTCAAGCGAAAATGAAAATCATTTGGATTTTCCAATTCCATTAGTAAATTGCTTGAATAATTTGAAAATAACAGCAAAATATAACATAATAAAAAATAAATAATAGTATGATAGAGAAAATTGATCAAATTAATGCATATCATATAAATTTGCATCTGATATATTTCTTCAATGAGATATATTTAATGATTGTTTCATTTCAAATGAATCATAGTTTAAATATGCAAGTCATATCCGTTCAGTTCAAAACAAAAATTACATCATAGGAACTGGGCAAAGCGTCGTATGACTAACCTTCAAAATTGCTGGAAGCAACCAGATATCAGTTGTTTTTGTTAAAATTCAAGATGAAAGTTAAAACATAATTTAAAATTTTGATAGTAAGAAAATATTTTTCTTATGATAGAGTTAAAATAATTTAAAATTTAATATTAAAAATTATTTTTTAATGGTATTAGCAAAATACAATTATAATGATAGGAAAAATAATAATAATAAAAATGATAAAATAAAATAATATCAAAACAATTATAATTAAATGAATAAATGAATGGATTTAATTTGATAATTTATGTATGAATCATGGGTCAATCCATAACTCATATCAAATTTTAATTAGGTTATAAATAAATCATTATCAATGCATTCATTAGTGACCTGATTCAAATACCAAACAATCAATTTGCTAACCTTAATTTGAAACATACCTACTAGAAATATGGTATGTGCAAGGTAGGACATGAGTACAAGGATGTGAATAAGGCACCATATATATATATATATATATATATATTACACAATTTCCTTAGAAACTGTTATTGGTGGTTTCCGGCATTGGCTACATGGGTCGGTGTGAGTCCAATCAAGAAAGGCTCTAGATCACTCAAAAGTGTCAAGCTCACAAAGAGGGAGCGTCAGCTCACTGGTCATGATCATGAGGCGCAAGACAAGCTTAGAGACAGGAGTCTGTGCTCGCCAAGCAAAACTGACCTCGGGTCGCCAAGAGGAGCAAGCTGCATCCAGACCACTCACCCTATGAGCTTGAGCTTAAGATCAGCCCACAGTGCCACAAATTGCATGACTCACGTCCCAAACAAATGAGTGATCTCCAGTCCCAAGGTACGGCAAGGTCTAATCAACAATCAAGAGCACATCTTCCTAGTTGGCAAACTAACCCCCAAGGGGAGACACCTGCCTACGGACCTTATAAAATAGAGTCTAAGTTGTCTGTATGAAATAGCTACATGATGTAACTAATGTACAAATTGGGAAACTACCATTGTAACCTCCCCTACTTCTATAAATAGGGGGTCAATCTATTGGGGACTTCCAGGAGCAAATGTGGAAACTCTATCAAAATACTAAGAGAGAAGCTTGAGAGAAATCTTGTGTACTATAACTTTGCCCATCTGAACAGTGAGAACTATTACCTAAAGGCAAATACAATTAACATGGACGTAGAGGCCAAACTAGCTTTAACCAAACCACGATAAAAATGCTCCTGGCGCATATTTTTCTCCATCTTCATTTCTTTTTCCTATTTGTTCACACATTTGTGATTCACATTTCGGGTGTTGACTAACATCTGGGTTCACAAAACCAGATTTTATCATCAACATTTTGATGCTAGAGGAAGGGCTTGAACCTTCAAATTGTTTTCCCTCCATTTTTGTGATTTGTTGAGCAGCCACAATGGTAGGAGGAAAAGTAACCAGGAGTATCGATGTTATCGCTGGCGAACCCGAAGATCATGTAGAGCAATGAGAGTTATCACTGGGGGGCTTAACCTCCCCAGCTGCAAAGCGTGTCTACCATCCTTGCGATGGGTGCTGTCAATAATGTGATGCCATTAGCCTCATACCAACCTGTTGCTCTCGAGACTGATAGAGTTTAGACTTGGTATCAACGTCAAGAAGCGTTTGAAAACATGATAAAAGAGATAGCTAAAATGGTTAGAGCACTAGCTCAGGCACAAGTTCAACGAGCGCAAAAATAGGCTCAGGTTGTAGTACCAGGAGGAGGCCAGTGCATTAATACGGCTCATCCTTCTCGCTCGTAGGAAAGGTCAGAAATTCGACGGCTCCATAAGAGCCATGGCAGTTAGTGATATGAGAGCTCGCATCACTTAAGAGGCTTATACAGGTCCAACCTAGGACATATCCCAAGTTATTATTCCCATGATTAGGAGAAAGACAAGGGCTAATGATCCTCTGGCCGACTGTCCGGAGTATAAGACTCGATGGTTGAAGAACTCCTTTAGAGGATAAAGCAACTGGAAGAATGCCCTCGAACTCAAGATAGCCAAGATCGCTATAAGGAGGGGACTCCATTTACTAGTGAGATAGAGAAGCAATCTCTCCCTCGCAAACTAAAGGTCCCTGCGATCTCACGATGCAATGGGGATAGCGATCCCTATGACTATCTGGACACATTTAATATCTTGATGGTTCTTTAAATGACCAACCCACTCGTTAAATGCCAAATCTTCTCGGCTACACTCGGAGATATACCCCAAACTTGGTTCAAGAATCTCTTGGCCCATAACATTGGCAGTTGGAAAGAATTCCAAGAAAGATTTGTCAACCAGTACAAGGCATTGAAAAGGTAGCTCGGGCCACCTTGCCATCTCGCAATAGTCTTCTAGTGAGAGGGTGAACTACTAAAACACTGAAAGACTACATCGCTTGGTTCAAGCATGAGATTAACAACGCGGAGAAACCATCCGATAAAAGTATCTTCGCAGCGATCTCCACGAGACTCCACAAGGATAGGAAGCTATATGAAAGCATTTACAAATCCCCAGTTAATGGCTTAGGAGAGTTCTACAAGTGAGCTGCCGAAGAGATTAGGTGGGAGGAAACCTTTGGCCCGAAAGAGATCGATTGGGGAGATGTGAGTAACGTCTCTAGCAACAACAAGCAAAGAAACCAAGTTAGTAATCCTAGCTTCCGAACTGCAAAAAAGGCTAGGGCTGAATGACCTCAACATTAGGGTCACTTCAAAATTTATTATGTCCTCTCGGACACTCGAGACAAGATTTTTATAGTTGAAAAAGATAAAGAGGACTTCAGGAAGCCTTCAGGCTTACAACTCTCAATAGGTTAAGAGGCAACAAAAGTAAGTTCTGTGCCTATCACAATGGCATTGGGCATTATACCTCGGAGTGCTGGACACTCAGGGATGCCATAGAAGACCTCATCAGGAGGGGTCACCTACGAGAGTATGTGGTGGAGCCTTCGGGACAGTAACCCCGGCACCCCAGCAAGACCTTAACAAAGCCTAAGCATCTATAATCGAAACTATTTTTCATTTCTGTAAAATGATTTAAAAATTAATAAACATATTCTAAATCTTTATACTAGTCTTTGTATGAAGTTCTTAGTAAATTACCATGTAGGAAAGCAAGCTGTTCTTGGAATTGATCAAGTCCAGTCGCACATGACCTGGCCCGGCTACAAGATAGCCACCCGGTAACAAGATTACCACCCAGCTACAAAATAGCCACCTGGCTACAAGATAACCACCCAATTACAAGATAAACACCCCGCTACAAGATAGCCACCGAGCTACAAGATTACCGCTCGGCTATAAGATAGCCACTCAGCAACAAAATTGCCATTCGGGATGACTACCTGGCTATGAGGCAATAGCTCGGGCACAAAATCGCCCTCGCTCTAGCATGAGATCATCAATCTTTCTGAAAAATGAAACCATTATTTCAAGCGTATGTGCAAACAACTTCTAAGTCACCAGCTTGCAAACTAGGGCACTCGATGTTTATTCCAGCACCATCGCTTTAAATCTGGCATAGGATCGCCAGCTAATCTAGGCAATAGGATCGTAAAGCCCGCAACTCTCATGTGGCCTATTGCCCGTAGCTTCCATGCAGCATGTTGTCTATAGCTCACATGTGGCTTGTTGTCCGCAGCTCCTATATGGCCTATTGCCCGCAGCTCGCATGCGACTTAATATTTGCAACTCTCATATAGCCTATTCAGGTTTTCTATCTCACGCTGGTTTGTGCACTTAAATACTTGGCTCTAATTCTTGCTGATGGTTCATTATTAAAGTTTATTACCCGAGATGGGTCAATATGGTTGATTGGTCAATCTAGATGGTGTGTATCCTTTTGAGTCACGAATCATTGGCTTGAACCTATTTATACTTTTCTGTTATTTATTAAGGCCGATGAACCTACCTAACAATTGTCTTACCCAATACATGTTGAGGTGTGATTTTGTAGGAAAATTTTCATAACAACTTATGTAAATTATGGAGAACATCTCATAGGGTGAATGCAGAAAAAGTATAAGGGAATAGAGCTATTTGATACCCCTTGCTATGAGGTGCATCTATGCAAAATTTGGAGTCAAGCACAATGTCAAAATACAAGGCTCAAAAGGAGAAATACAAAATTGCAAATTCAATTTACAAAAAGGCTAACTTTTGGAAACCATGCTCTAATGAGAGGCAGGCTCAACACTTGGGGCAAATGGATTATCCCTTGTTTAGTCATTTGAAGGTTTCGCGACTTGTGGGCTGATGTCTTCGACAACAGTACTCTCGGTAGAAGGGTCTTGGCTTACAGATGCCGCACCTTTGGGGGAAGATTTAGTTCTAGTAGCCTTCTTCTTAAAGCCCTTGATAGCATTTAAAGCCTCTGGTCCAAAGAAGGAAAGATCCAAATTTGGGTGTTGCTTCCACAAAATGTACAAGAAGAGGGAGCTTGTCTTAGATTTCGCCTCCTCCACCACCTTTGTAATTCGCTCAGTAGCTTCAGCTATGACCCGATCAACCTCTTCTAGTTTTAAAGCGACCTCCTTCCTGGCTACCTTAAGTTCAGCTTTGGCAACCTCTGCCCACTGTGCAGTAGCTTCAAACTTTCATGTTGCCGAGTCAAAGCCCCGAAGTGTTTGGTCTCTTTTCATTTTGTGGCTTTGTTGAGCTCTAATGTGATAGCCTCGTGATTTTCCACCTCACAAGCTTGAGCCTCCTCAGCCTCTTTCTGAGTGACCTCGGCTTCTTTTGCCTTGCTCTCCATCTCTAATGCTTTGGCAGTCACAATAGCCACGTCCTCCACCAACTTGGCATTTTTATTTTCATAGGATTGGAGTGTCTCCCCCATCTTCACCACTCCCAGTAAACCCTGAAGAATGTAACAGATTAAGTTAAACTTCAAAAAGGCAAGAAGAACCAAGACGAGAATAACTTACTAGCAAAACTTCGTATATGGCGAAACACGTCAACCCTCCACTCGGGATTTCCATTTCCAATGGTTGGGGGCTAGAGTGAGATCCCAAAATGTCCAATAAGTTATCCCGGATGAAGTCAAAGTATCCTTACGTCCCAGGACTAAGGCCTGGTTGATGCTTCTCTGCTGCATCCCGTAAGCCACTCACTTTGAACCGCCAACAACCTCCTTCCCCTTGCTTATTCTTTGTTTCTTGATAGGTGGCCTAGATGAAGTCATAGCCATGGCCACCTTAATCATTTCATGATGAGAGGGAGGAGTTAGCTCTGGAAAGGGCACCGCAGTCACCTCAAGAAGAGACTGGTTTGGATTAGAGAGAGCTGCCATAATAGCGGGACCTAGAGGGGTCATAGTGACCTCGAGCTCCTTAGACTCATTGGAGGGTGGACTTTGAAAAAGTAGCTTCACCATCTTCTCATAGTCTTCGAAGCAAGCTGGCCCAATTTCTTTCACCCAGTGGCCTTGATCTCTCTAGTAAGTACAATGTTTAGCGCTGGAGCTAACCTGCGAGCTTGTAAGAGGTCATCATTGAACTTAAGATCATTATGCAAATCATTGATAGTAGCAAATCAGTGTAACACCTCAGCCTCCTCTACTCCAAGTGTTGGCTTTACTTTGCTAGCCCCAGCTGCAAAAAATAAGACAAAGTGTTAGAAACAAGATGCAAAATCACAAAGCTTGCATAATCGCGGCTCACTTACTTGGAGTCAAAACAAAGTCAAAATTATGAAGAGAATACGAGGATAGGTATGAGATGTAGAACCAACGGGTTTTGTACTGCTCAACATTCGACTTACCCTTAGTCTTTCCCTAAGGTAAAGCCCTTTAAGATAATAGATCCTATTCGGGGAGCTTGTACTTCTCATGTTAAGGAGATGGCATAAAATCTTCATGGATAGGGGAGGAAGGTTGCTCCTCAGATACATAAGTGCTAGGGAGACAAGTTGGGTATAGGAATTCGGAGTCAGCTGAGAAGGGGAAAGCTTCAGTTTATTCAACAGATTGATGATAAAGGGATGAACCGGGAATCTGAGCCTAGTGTCAAGGTGATAGAGGTTGATTGCAATGAACCCTTGAGGTGGATGAGCCGTGTGGTCATTAGGAGAAGGTGTCATAAGGTTGCAACCTTAGGGAATATGGAAGCTCTCCACTATACTCACGAGCTTCTGCAACTCGATGGACGAAGGGTGATGTTTGAAAAATAAGTGGTCTGAAGAACCCCTAGTGACTTGTTGTCTCGTGTTAGGTTTAGATTGAGAGAAGGGTCGTTTAGCATCCTCGCTGACCTTAAAGGCTATACCAAATAAGGGATGTATTGGCTCCCTATTGTTAGCTAAGGATTTAGGCTCAACACTTCCTATCTGGTAGCCACAACTTCAATGGGCTACCATCTATGCAAAATATGAAAGAAAAAGGGAACTGGTCAAGCCACTAAAGGCAAACCCTTCCTAAGACAACTATTTAAAC
>JANHAO010014339.1:0-15370 GCA_026873985.1 Saraca asoca | reverse complement strand
AATTATATTAACACTTCAATTAATCTGGGTTTTATCAAATAATTAGTGTGATTATGTTAGTCCACTAATGGAATATCCAACATCATAGGTTCTAAAATTGAAGTATCTAGCTTTTATACACTTGATAAGATAATAAGATTTAACGTGTACTTTTTTCATGTAGCAAGATATCCAACAAGATTCAAAGAAAAATATGATTTTAATTATTATCATCAAAAGAGATATTACTTATTTGCATTATTATATGAAATATCACACCACTAAAAAAACAAGGAAAAGAGAAAGATCAAGCAAAGGGTGTGAATAAGAATTAACAAAAGAAAATGTTAGGCAATTTACAGCATCAAAACTTGCTTTGGCATCAAATTTTGGCTATGTTTGCATTGGAGTAGGAATCATGTAGAGTTTCAAGAAATTAAAAGAGCCACAGGCATAAGCATAAACAAGGAGAGACAGCTATTAGTTTTCTAATAATGCATCCAATTCTATATTATTTTATTTGAAATCTCATAATTTATTGCACAACAATAATTTTCTCTGTATGTTTACTTTCTTGTTGGCATTGGTTTAATGACTTGGAAAAATGGCTTCATTAAATTCATGTAAGCAATGATACAAAGTGGGTTTAAATTTAAATTTCAACAATTGCAACCACAATTAAAGTCAACAACTACAAATAAAACCTAGATTAAAATTTAAAATGGTAGTTATTTTTCTCAGTAGTATTTTGTTGAGTTCCAAGTTTATGATTTATGCCTTTCATTGTCTCTACCAATGCTAGTTTCACTTTCATCAAACCAAGACTTTTAAATTTCAACAATGCAGCTAATTCATCATCAACAAGTATAACGACAAGTATAGAGACAACCAATCCACCATTAACAAGTATGGAGAAGAGTAGAAATTTACTAGTAGAGGGTGGGCTATCAAATTAGTAATTTCATCAAGAATTGTCCAAAACATTCTTTGAAAAATTGATGCTAATGCTCATTCCATAACCATTCGCCTTTCATGCTCATAATTTAGCTAAGACTCCAAACTCTGGACTCTTACTTGCATTTGTGGCTCATTAGAACTACTAGTATCAAATGTCATGCCACTAAAATGTTGAGAAGGTCTTCCAAACATGTTTGAAAGAGATGGTCTAAAGCTCAAACCTCGTACTCGACCTAAGTACTCTTTCCCAAATACCTTTACCATGACATCATTTTGTGACATGGTCTGAGATTGCAAAGAAAGCTCTTGGGATAAGGTGTCCTTAATTTGCACCCACAAAATTAGAATAGCTAATGCATTGACTCATTTGTGAATGTGTAATGCCTATAACATAAAATAGAAAGCAAAAACCAACCCCTATATTTTTTGTTACTTCATTAACATAAGTGATGTTCGATTTCTTATGAATATGAAACCATAGTTCTATTCTTCCCATTGGATGACCTAACTCTTCAATCTATATAAGAAGATATATCAATTTAGATAATATATCAATGCTTAAATGACAAGGTGTGGAAGAAAACCAATTGAACCCTTTTCCTAGCAAAGCTTTTGGAGCCAACTGTGTGCGCAACCTATTACTTTTGATGATTTGAAGCATTTTTATTCCCATCTCCTATAACAAGAAGGAAAATAGTATTATTGAGATATGCATGTGCATTTCAATTAAAGAGTGTACTTACATTACACATTATTGTATGCTTTTTCTTATTTTTCTTGTCAACAAATGTCTTCCATTGATCCGAAGGAGCCCTATCTAGGACCTTTTCATACTTTTCCTCTATGCTTAAGGGAGAATCATTGAACTCAAGACATAGCCTCCCCTTGAAGTCCTTCTACTTCTAACCAAGTTCTTAAGTGTCCAAGTCCTTATAACTAAATCTACTATAACAAAGTGAAACCCCGACTTCAAAGAATAAAGGAAACAACTTTTGTTAGTGTATATTATGAACATGATGCCAAATATAAAATATGCATAATTTTTATACTACCCTAATTTCATCATCAAATATTTCATTCTTCCAAGCCTTAGATACATTCCTCTAATCAACAAAAAAGATTAGGAGATTAACAAGCTAACAAGTTAATTGTCCTAGAATTTACCCATATATGATAGAAACTTTTTTATTTAGCCCACCATACTCAACAAAAAGGATAATTATCTTTTGGTTCTTTAGTACGCATACATCTACTATCTTCATACTAACCATCTTTCTAAATCCATTTGGATCTGTTTCGCAAATGAATGTTTAATTAGTATGATTAGATACAACAAATACCATCCATCAATGAGACACTCACCTATGGCTATAACTTATTAATGGCCTCTATTCACCATTAACTTCCATATGTTAGGATGGTGAAGGGTCTAATGCCACATGTTGGGATGGTGGAGGATTAATTGGTGCCTTATGATGAGCTAGTGGTAGAGGCTCAGTAATGTGATGTGGCAGAGACTCAAAATGAACAAGTGATGGAAGTTGTGGTGGATCATGTGATCAAGGCATGATTTTCTTGGTTTGTTAAATTTACAAAAAAATTTCACTATAGAAATTATAAATTTAAAAAAGATTATTAGAAATATAATTTCAACAAGTAGAAAAATTAAATTTAAATATAACTGATGATCAACAATAAATATTGAAACAAATGAATAGAATAAACAAATACATTGCCTATTCTTACCTAGGTATAATTCTAGCTATTTTATTCTTCATCATCCATATTGTTATTTAGACTTATCATAACCATGGCCTCATCGTTTGTATCCTCTCTTGCAAGGCTTATGGTTTCATCATCATCAAAGAAGAATAACTAAAAGTCTTGTGCTATATGTGGCTTAGTCCCACAAACTATTTCTTCAACTTCCTTGCCCATATTATACCAATCCCTTGGTTTTAAGGGGATAATGACACTTCAGTCTTACTCCACTTCATCATCCATATAGCATATCATTTGTGCTTGTAAAGCTAATATGTATAGATCATGCTTTTCATGCTCATTAGTATGGATCAACCAAGCAAAGTTGATAGAAGTAAATTGTAATAGATGTTTTCCCATACCCTTATTGCTATTGACCCATTTACATTTGAGTAAGATAATAATAAATTGGCCATGGTAGTTTAACATAATGATATCAACCAATTTTCTATAGTACCTTAACTCTACGATTTTAAAAATCCCATTATCTTGAGTTTTCAATCTTGCTTCTCAATCAACTTGTGAAACTTGAAGCTATTAATATTGTAAGCATTAAATCTCTTGGCTTGCCGAAGTGGTCCTCAATCTAAAAACTTTAAATTATCAAACACCTCTACTCGATTATTAAGGTTCATGATATATAAAGATTGAAATATTGTAAAATATTATTTACACATATTAAAATTGAATAATTATAAACAAATAAGGGCATTCAAACTTATGTGGTGGACAAACTATTCAATAACTTCCTTATTAATAGGTTTTGTTATCTCTGCCTCTTATTAAGTTTGACTCCTGAGTTGTCTCTTTGTTTGAGTCCTCAATTCCTCAATGAATCGGCTAGTTGTTATTGATGGTGGATTATGGTTCTAAGCCAAACTCCAACTAACAAAGGATTCTTTTGGATTCTCAAACTATAAAATGGTCCCAATGTAGTAAATGAATGCAAAAGGAGAAAGAAGAGGATGAGTAGCAGAAAACACAGAGCTTTTAATGTGGTTCGGCCAAATTCGGACAGAATCGAACCCTACGTTCATGGTAATGTGTTGATCTGAAGGTGTTTTTTCAAAGTTTCAATATATTGGCTTTAGTCCCCTCTAATGTTCATGTCCTTCCTTCTATTTATAGAGGAGATGAGGTTACAATTGTAATTTTACATGCAGTAAATCTATTATATTAGGCATTTAATGTACAGGACAGAATGAACAGATTGTATCCTATAAGTTGATTTCTACAGATTGCATCCTACAAGTGGGCCCCATGCATATGCTAGGCAATATGCTAAACCCCTGCTTAATGAGCTCCCAAGCTGCTGGTTGCACCTTGCAAGCCAGATCCTTCAGTCTGGGGGAGTTATTGTCTTCAAGGTGGCGAGGTGAAGCTCGTTCTCACTGGGGTGACCTTTGGCAGAGGAGCTCACTAGTGGCATGAGTGGAACTTAATGCTCTGAGCATCTTACAAGCTAAATTCTTACTGCACGTGGGCCACTTGCTACCCCATTAAGAACATTCTAAATTTTATATATAACATAAGCCCCCCAACTCTCAACTCGCTTCACAGTCTGGGAGTTGAAACTTTTTGAAAGTCGTTCAGTCAAAGTCTTTACCAAATCTGTTGTTTCATCTGTTTGAGGTCATAATTCCCATGGTACGTGCCTCACAATCAATAGTGGGTCAGTCTTATTCTTTTCCAAGGCAATAAATGAAGGTGGTTGGGGAGATTGATCTAGACTCTTCAGTGAGATTGAGACTGGCTCTATTAAGGTGGAAGAAGTCTTCTTTCTTCATAGAGCGAATCATGAATATCCCAGATCAACCTCCTTTACTTTTGACATTCCACCTTTCTACCATGGCATGTATAGCCTGTTGTGTAGGAAGCTTTAAAGGTACAACTCCTTTGGTAATATGGAGAGATCTCGTGCAGATCTCAGATTATGTTCTCTCAGCTTCGCTATGAGGTTTTTGCTCCACCAGCCAAGCTTCTACCATTTCTTGAGTTGCTCTCGTTGTGAATCAGAAGAGGAGCTATGACTGAAAAGAATAAGGAGTAGCTATGATCGTTCCCTCTACAACTGGTGGAAATTAAGTTAAGGAAGAGCTTTCTATTGAGGAAAGCAATGGGAGAAGAGTCTTAAGCAAGCTCGTGAGCTAGGGCTAGCCTCTCGGTGGCTAGCCCTTTGATTGTTGGGAGCTTTACCCTTGTATGGCAATCTTTCTTCTAGAAGGGGCTAGCTATAGCCTTCCTCTAACTTGTATCTTGGCTCTTCCAATTTGTAATCTGAGTTTTCTGATGTAATTTTACCTCGTTGAAGCTTTTTAATGAATAAAATCTTCTTTTGCAATTTTTGTGCACTATTCTTAACTTTTTTGCATCCTGTATATAAGAATACAAACTTTTGCGATTCACGATGAAACGCTCAGATAGAAAATCGTTCGAACTCCCTTATAAGCAACATGCATGAATGAAACATCTCGCCCATGTAATATAAGCAAATCCCATGAGAACCATAGCTAGTAGAAAATTGCATGAAAGCTACAAACATTTGGTCATATGAGAGTTGTGAATCATGGTAGTCTTGTTGCCTTAGGCAAATAATCAAGTCAATTCTTGTGTTTCAGCAAGCATACAACTATTCTGGCACTAAGTAAGTTTATTTTGAGTGTCTCCATGCCCCAACAAGCTCACAACTCAATTGGCATTGTAAGTATGTTTTTAGCATCTCTATGCCTCAGTGAGCATGCAACTATGCTAGCATTGTGAGTATGTTTTTAGCATCTCCATGCCTCAGCGAGCACACAGCTACGTTGGCATTATGAGCATGTTTTTAGCACTGGCTATTTCGTCAATTTATCTCTAGAATGAGCTCTAGGGGGCCTCAGCTCATAAGTTGGCAATTCATCTATTCTTCTATGGAATGAGCTCTAGGGGGCCCTCAACTAAACTAGAGGCCGCAGTTGGCACAAAGTCGCTTAAGAGACTCGAAAGAGTTAACCGTATGCGAGCTATGGGAATTGCAAACATAGTAGCGAGGAGTAGATTAGAGAGAGAGAGAGATGAAGATAATAACACCAAGCCAAGTAGAAAAAATCCTTCAATAGGGATAAAGGAGATTTTTATATTAACCCTTGATTTTAAGATAGATTGTTAATGTATAATTTTGATCGAGCCCTAGGCTCATGGCCAACATCATGCTGGGAATGCCTAGATCACTACCCTAGAGGTTGTACAATATATTGTCTTAAACGGCCTCTCCTGATCAGGTCTTCAATCACGTCCTGAAGGGCCCAACAGTTTGAGGTGCCATGCCCAACTTTATTGTGATGGGCATAAAACTCATCTCTATTTCTTTGCCTAAATGGGGTCTCCAAAGGTCTAGACCTTCTAAAGTCTTCCCTACCCCTTTCTACCATGAAAATCCTATCCTGAGAGCCCAATAGGATGCTATTTTGCTTGTGGCGATTTGAATACTGGGGCCACTCTCCTGTAGGCCTCTTAGACTTCTTCGTGACTCATTCATAGTGATTACCCAAGTCCATATTGCCTCTCTTCTTACTGTGGGAGGAGCCAGCTTTCTCATCCCTCCTGTCAAACTTTCTTGAGCTAAAAGTCTCTTCCCACTTGATTTGCTTAACAGCTTACTCACAGAACTCAATAAGATCCTTTATCGGGGACTTGTACAGGCTTTCATATAGCTTTCCATCTTTGTGGAGTGCCATAAAGATTATTGCTAGCATGATTTCTTTAGATGGATTCTCCCCTGAATTGGCTTCTCTAAACCTGGCAATGTAATCCTTCAACGATTTCTGTTTGCACTGAAAGATCATGGCAAGATGATAGGGAGAACAAGCTATCCTTTCAATGCTTGGTACTGGCTAATGAGCTTATGATAATAATCTTCCCAACTGCAGATCAAATGAGCTTGGAGGCTTTTAAACAAAGCTCAAGATACACTTCCTAGGGTAGCTAGGAAAACTCAACACTTGACTAGAGGGTCAGACATTTGCAAGTCCATTTGAACATTGAACACATCTAGTTGATCCTACGAATCAGGGTCCTCATTGTACAATGAAATCATGGGGACCTTGAGCTTAAAAGGGGGAGTTGAGCCTCTATTTCCTCAAAGAGTGGTGACCTTTCCTTATAGTGAGCTTAATCACTCGGAGCTCGAAGGCATTCCTCCAACTGGATTATCTTTTAGAATAACTTTTCAACCAATAGGTTTTGCACCTCGGATTGTTAGCCGGAAGATTGTTGGACTCTTTGGTTGTCATGGTCACGAGAACTACAACCTAGAGCTTGCTCTTGTGAGTGCCAAGCTAGAGAATTCTCCAAATTGACATTGCCTGAATGTCTAACCTACTGCTATTGATGAACATTCATGACCATAGGAACTTCAGCCCACTACTGCACACCTTGTGCTAGTGTCACGAATGCTCTAGTTAGTTCACCCATCATATTTTCTAGTCTTTTCTAGCATTGAAGCCAAGTCTGCACTCCATCGATGCCATTGGCAGTAGCTATGACAAGAGTAGTGGAGGAGTTTGTTGTTGGCACATGACCTTCTTGAGTACCAGGCAACATGTTTGAAGCTCTGGTGGCTCTTTCCTTAGCCATTGTAACAGAAAATGAACTAAAGAGTAGGTGAGATCCCCACAGATGGTGCCAAAATGTTGGCAGTGGATTTTGGTTCTAAGCCAAACTCCAGCTAATAAAGGATTCTTATAGGATCTCAAACTGTAATCTAGTTCTAAGGTAGTAAATGAATGCAAAAGGTGAGAAGAAGAGGATGAGCAGTAGAAAACACAGAGTTTTTAATATGGTTCGACCAAATTTAGACAGAACCAAACCCTACGTCTACGGTAATGTATTGATCAAAAAGTGTTTTTTCATAATTTCAGTATATTGGCTTTACTCCCATCTAATGTTCGTCTCCTTCCTTCTATTTATAGAGGAGAGGAGGTTATAATTATAATTTTACATGCAGTAAATTTTTTACATCAGGCATTTAATGTATAGGACAGAATGAATAGATAGAATCTTGTAAGTCAGCTTTTGCAGATGGCATCTTGCAAGTGGGCCCCATGTGTTTGTTGGGCAATACGTTGGTCTCTTGCTTAATGAGCTCCCAGGCTACTGGTCGCATCTCGCAATCCAGATCCTTCAGTTTGGAGGAGCTGCTATCTTCAGGGTAGAGAGGTTGAGCTCATGCTTGCTAGGGCAAGCTCGAGCAAAGGAGCTCACTAGCGACGCGAGCTAGAACTTAGCACTCTGAGCATTCTGCAAGCTGAATTCTTACTGCATGTGGCCCACTTGGTAGCCCATTAAGAACATTTCAGATTTCATATATAACAATTATCATGCAATTAAAAAACAAATATCTATGTGCTTGTGTAAATTCCAATTGTGTTAGCATAATGGTTAAGCTTCTAACTAGTTGACTTATCTTTGGAAACATAGATGACTCTTGATAGGAGTCACATTGATTAGAGTCATCATTAATACACCCAACCCAATTGAATCTTCCCTCAATTCCATCTAGATGTCTTGAACATAATGTAAGACATTCTCCAATTAAGTAACCTTTGACTGCAGAGCCTTGTGGTTGAGCCCTATTTTTCACATAAAGATTTTACATGTCCCAAGTACCTATTGAGCACAAGGTAAAATATACAAATATGATTAGCTAAGCATTTAATTACTAATATTGCAATTATTACATAAAACAAATCAAATAAATGCACCTCTTAATGGGATACATCCATCGATAATGTATAGGTCCTCCATGTTTTGTTTCTTAACTAGATGAACAATCAAATGAATCATCATAGTGAAGAATGATGGAAGAAATACATTTCTATAGTACAATTCTTTCTTGAAGCTTGTCAAGCTTAACCCGATTCATTGATTTACCATAAAATTGTCTAAAAAATGAACACAACTTAACTAAAATTGCATTTAATTTCTTTGATAACAAATTATGCAATGCCAATGGTAATAATTGCTCCATAAGAATATGTGAACTATGATTTTTCAATCTAGAAAGCTTACGATGTCTTAAATCAATACATCTTGAAATATAACTTCAATATACATAAGGTACTTTCACATTCTTCAAACTATGGAGAAATTTATCCTTTTGGACATTTGTCATTTTAAAAAGTGTCAGAGGGTGCTTCCTATTTTCACTAGCCCACTAATCTCTCCTTACATTCATTCTTCTTGGTCTTTTCAAGCATTAAGATGTTCTTTAGTCTTTCCTTGTTCATTAAGCAAAGTATAGATTACATTATCACACATATTTTTCCCTATGTACATAACATCAAAATTATGATGCAACAAATTAAATTCCCAATATGGAAGTTGAAAACATTTATTTTTCTTCTTCGATTGTTGTGTTTCACTTTCATCCGCTAATGTACCTTGAGATCTTTTTCCTCTTTCTTTCATCTTGGGCACCTTTCCAAATATGACAGTAACATTTTCTAATGGTTACAAAATTTTAGAACTAGATAATATTTTTTGTCGGCCTTTTAACTTTGTGTTTCCATTGAATCCAGGCTTATTAGATCTAAATCTATGAGATGCATCTAGAAAGTGATTGACCATATGCTATAATTGGTGTTAAATTCCCATAAAGGTTGAAACTATCACTAGTAGGGCCAAGTTACACTTTCTGAGGATCTAAATAAAATTATGGGTTTAATGAATCAAACATTTTCCATGCTTCAAAATCTTTTAGATGTCTCATTTAACCATCATTATTACTCTTCATAGCATGCCACTTCATGTACTTTATAGTTTTAGATGCCATGAATAATCTTTGCAAATATGGCTTGAGTGGAAAGTAACATAACAATTTTCCAAGAGTTTTCTTCTCCTTCTTTCTACCATTAGGTGCATCCCTTCCATTATTGTTGCTCATTGGTTTCCATCTAGAGGTATGGCATCTCTTGCACTCTTCTCAATCTACGTCCTCTCCCCAATAAAGCATGTAATCATTTGGACATGCATGTATATTTGTGTAGCTAAGACTAAGTTTGTTAATAATTTTATTATTCTCATAGAAAAATTTAGGGATCACCACATGAGCAAATGCATCATGTAGCAACCCCAATATCATGGGCATTACTTTATTAGTAATCCTACACAAGCACTTGGTATGATAAAGATTGACTAGAAAATAGATTTTTGGATACTTGGAGCACCCTTCATACAAGTCCTAATTTCCATCTCTAACTAACTTATAAAATTCTTTAGCTCATTCACTTGAACCCTCATTTGGATTTAACTCATTATCCTCAACAATTGGCTCTAGTGGTGCGTTAGGTTCATAAAATTGTATTTAGGGATCCCAAAAGTATCATTTATCACATGTTGAATTCAATTCTCACTGGACTCTGATGTAGATGGTTCATTGGCATGATACACACTATTTGAAGTGTCTACAACACTTGATTCCCCATGCCAAATCCACTTTTTGTATCCAATAGGAAATTATTTTAGTATCAAGTGTTCATATACTTTATTTCTACTCAATCATTACCTAAATTTACAGTCAGGATAAAGACATTTTATTCTCCCTTGAATGGATTTATTTGCTATCACAAATCTAAAAATTTGTCTAAACCCTTAGCATATTCAATTGTGTTCCTAGGCAAAGTAATCCAAGATTTGTCCATTACCATGGCTGGTACACCACTTACCTAAAAATGAAATTTATATCATATTCATTAGATCCAACTTAAACAAGTCTAATTGCAAAATCTTTTATCATGTTTAAAAGATTGAAATAATTTGAAATCAGTTTAAAATTAGATTTTATAATTTAAAATTACTGGTAATATATTATAGGTATAAAAGTATATATATTTTTTGTTTTGGAGTCCTAAACAAAAGGCCTTATAATATGATAAACACAAATAACTTTCTTTCAAGGAGATATAAAAAAGAAGGATGAAAAGATGGGGAAGAACAACAAAGAAGATAGGTCAAACCTATGCAAGTTTAGAAGTATTCTTAGCAAATTCTATATCCAGTCCTCAAGCCTACAAATCGAGAAACAACTTGTGCTTTGTCCTTGCAAATCTAATAAAAAATTAACATCAAAAAAATTTAAGTTATCCACATATATCAAGGAAAAAATTAAAGCAGGAAATTAAAATTTGAAATAAGAATTTAGTACTCTATGATATATGAATGACAAAGAAATCCTTTCAAGTTACAAGCCAATACAACAAAGGTCATAGATTTATAATCGACATCAAAATTAACTCTTTGGAACATTCATTATGTTAAAAAGAGAATGTTAGTGCAAAGGTCAAGATAGATAGATACACAACAACTAAAAAGTTTAGGGTCAAGGACCACATTGAATTGAAAAGGGATTTTAATTCCCATGCCTTTTAGCTCAAGTGTTTTTTAGTTGTAAATATCAGCAACACCATATTGAAGTTGAAGGAGCATTAATCTCATCTCAATGATTGTGGATCATGGACAAAATGTACTGCACCAAATGTAACGAGTAGCAAATACACTGAAGGCATTAATGATCCTTTAGTACCCATATGATGCAAATGTAGCATCCATGAGGCATTAGTAAAATTTTGAATGGAGGTTGAATATGTGATAACCAAATGAGACACTTTGATTTTAGAAAACACAAGAATAGAAACTAATTACTGAATAATTTTGTTTGAAGTCATAAAATTTGAACTTTCTTTTATGACATTAATTTTACTCTTTTCCCTTTGAAGAAAAGAAAAAAAGAATTGATTTTAAAAATTTTAGTAAAAGTGAACGGGCAAGTTAAAGACAGACTAGAAACAAAAATAGGGCATAAAAATAGGATTGAAGCACTTTAGTACTTTTAAAGGTGAAAATTGTTAGTCCACCAACAATTCCTAGAAGACCCATTAATTGGGTTTATGTTGTATGCATCAAAGCTTCTACAATATATGATGAACAAAAGGTAGACTACAATGAATTATTTACAAGTAAAGCAATTCATCATCTAACTCTAGACATAGCAGCAACCAGTTGGTGACAAACATATATTATATTAAGAACATTTATCTAACAATAAAGATAATGAAATGTTGTCTTCTTAACTAAAACAATACAAACCACTTTACCCAATTTGTTAAAAATAAAAAATATAAAAAAACTAAATATGGCTAGAATTTAGAATTTTAGATCAATGAACCAATGCTTGATGCATTAGAAACAATGCTAAATTTGTCTTCATCTATTGGAGTAGGCAAGTTGAGATTTATCAAACTTTCTTTCAATTTTGCAAAATTGTTGACATTTTATAAAGAACTTGCCAAGAGATGTGATCTCTTATGGCCACAAAGTGCTTGAGCAGAACCAAACACTGTATAACAAAATGGACATTTACTCACTAAGAGATGGGATAACTTTCTTTGAAGTCATGATATTTTCTAGGCAAAATGGTCACAGGAGTTCCAAGTAATGTCTTCCTCAGATTTTTGGATGGAATGGGTAAGAGGAGAGGGCTTTTAGCACAACAAGAAGATCAGTGATGTGAAGTGGCCCAACAAGAATTCACTCAATTTTAAGTTTTTCAGACCCTTAATAAATATGGGTTATGTTTTCCATCTTATTCATTGTTTTCTAGTGGTTATCTTAAGCTAATTAAACCTTTTTAGCATAAGTGCTTTTCTTTTAGTTGGTACATGTCATCTCAAAATGCTATCTAACATAAATTTTTTGTAAAATTTGTTTAATATAATTTTTTTGCTTCCCTCTTTCTACCCCTTTGTTTTGGCTTAGGTTTTAATATAACTTACAAAACCTGAATTTTAAAAAATAGATGAGCCATAAAAGGATTTTTCTAGTTGCAATGCATGGAAACTAAAAGACATTCTTATTTATTAAATGTGAATAACTTTCTTTAAAAGTGAAAAAGAAAAAGAAAAATATAAGAAGATAGGGAAAACAACAAATAAGATATCTGAAACCTGTGTAAATTCAACAGTATCCTTATGAAGATCAATGGCACTCATTTTTAGGTTGACTTTGACTTTATGATCATATTTGAAAATTGGGAGCCTTTCATCAGAACAAAACAAAATAGTTGGACAAGATATTCATGTTCATAATTTATATAAAATTGAGGCCACCTATAATGGAGAGGAATCAATCTTGATGATTATGTTGTTGAAAATAGCCAACGGAATTTCTAGAATTAGGATTGAGGAGGTGAAGGAAGAAGATATTGATAGAAAAACAATAAAGAAGGGTGTAGAGGAGAAAATTCAAGAGAAGAAATAAAGAAAGCTAAAAAAGCCATGTCCACTCTTGTTAATAGGAGGATCATCCCTTTTTGTATCACTTATAAGTCTTGTTATAAACTATATTAGAGCTAGAAATAAATAGATTGTTTTTTTATTCCTCAAGAACTACATTTTATCTAGTATTTTAAAATATAATTATGCAAAATTTTTAGAGAAAAAGAAGATAGTTATTGAACCAATTGTTTTTCTGGGATAGATTTTGCTGACTAACATAAGAGTTGGCATGACACACAAATACATATAGTCCAACAAAGGCAAATAGTACAAGTATCACTGGCATTCCCCATTGATTTCTTTGTCTATTTTATAATAGTGTGTTTGGATAAAAATAATTTATAAATGATAAGAATTTTTAAATGCATGATGCAATCTACAAGAATTTTGGAAGTAAATTTTCATTCTACAGGAAGAATATTGAAAGGACTACATATTCCCATGTTAAATGTCTTTAAAACTCAGACATCCAAATAATGTTCAGATCTTTTAGTATGCTATAGGAGCTAGGTTTTCCTTCCTCCTTTATGCTGAGGCTCGAATTTTGCAGATAAAAAAGGATAAGTCAAGAAGGTTGCTAAATACAATGCTATCATGAGTAGAACTCATTCCACAAGTTGTTACGATTAAATGTAAATAACATAATGCACCAGAAATCCATGCAAACAAATGATGAAAAATTGATTAAGAAACCAACATCATAGCCTTGGGTAAACAAATTTCTACACGTGGTTTACCTAACAAAACTATTAACTTAAGATTCTTGTTATAGAGCAAAGTATCAAATTTTAGCTTGTAGCTTTCAAGATTCCATCTCAATAAATAGATATTTTGGGAATTGTCTACCAAAAGAAAATTCTTCCTTAAGCCTAAGCATTCTTATGTCTTAGCTCTTAAAAAGAAAATTTTTTAATAGATATATTTCTTAACTGAGAAAAGGCCTTATATAATAGTCATACATTCTCTTTCACAAGATCCTTTGATTCAATAAGTTGATCAAGTTCAAGGCTGTTGTTAATACCACTTTTTACATCTGATGGAGGATCCCATGCATCTTTTATTGATTTTTGGCCAAAAAACAAAAGAATTGTTGCTACAGCATACTCTTCAATTGGTAAGGCCATGGAGTAGGCCAAACAAAGCAAAAATATCAAGAGTCAATATAACAAATGATAAAGATGAAACTTACACTCAGTACTAATGATTACCAAAAACGTAAATATTTTTTGAAAGTTAGTTGAAAGACTACTGGTATGAAATAAAATTTCAAACAAGAAACCTGACATATGAAAAGTATAGTATACAAAGTTTAGAGATGGTTGTTAGAACTATGATGAAAGCCCAAACAAGAATCTTATCCTAATTTCTTGTAGTAAAATCAATTTGCTTCTTCTTTAATCTTTATTTCACACTAATCATTAATTACTACTCCCTCCTTCATTAATCTAGTACTTATGCTAATATAATTGCAACAGAGTATGAATTAGTATGTAACCTACTATTATGAAATGTTGCACCCCAAATTTTGGAATGCGACTAATGTAGGTAGACACTTGGTGACATCTATTTAAAAGCCTGACACTTACTTTCTTAATGCATACTACATATTAAATCTCAAAAAGAACATCGGTTTTCCTTTTTCAAAATGCTAGAAGTTTTGATTCAGTAAAAAAAAATATTTAACAAATTTCAATAGAATTCCATCTATATAAACTATTTCTCAATATCAAAACTTATCACACAAATCTCAATTTTTGACAACATTACAATATATAAAAACATAATGATTCAATGCATTCACACAAGAGACTGTTTATTGCCAACTATTCCTCCAAGCATCGTGTCATACTTCTTAGCCCAAGTGGTCTGTGAGTCAACAAACAAATCTACAACCTAAAACATTTTTGCAAGGAAAACATAGTGAGTTTCAATGAAACCCAGTAAGTAGATCACTTACTCTATATACTATTTATTACTAATATACAATTACACCAATATCACAATTTACAAATACAACCTTAATAAAACATAGTAATGCTTACTTTAACTCTATAGATATATAGTTAAATGATCCATCTATATAGTTTACCTTTTTCAAATACCAAACTTAATACAATGTTCATACTTTTAAAGACCTTCCCACTTGTTCTCTTATTTACCATCTTATCAAATGTTTCTTACTTTGTTTAATTTTTAATGTAAAATGAAGGAAAATTAGCTATGACTCTATACCATAATGGCTCAACTAAACTAGATATAGACACCAAAAGAATCTTAATTCATATTTCTACATGACAAGTTAATCATAAAACACCTATAAGAGAATGAGCTATTTACTTATAAGTTTCACACATAGTCCTATT
>JANHAO010014338.1:0-15392 GCA_026873985.1 Saraca asoca | reverse complement strand
ATGGTTAGCACAGATCTTAAAGGATTTAGATTGATCTAAACCACGAAAGTAGGCTTTAGGTTAAGAGTAAATACTATTATTAGACTATCGAAAGAGGATAGTAATAAATGTAGGCTAAACCATCCCCAATAATTCAAGTAATTATGAAAGAAAAGAATTTATATTAGGAGAATCATAATTGAGGTGAATCCTAATCCTAGGCTTTTTACGTTTGAATCTTTTCTTTAATTGTTTATTTATTTTCTTACTTTCTGTTCATCTTTCTTTATTTCTTTTATTCCTTTATCATTGATTTGGTTAGTTGAGTTGTAAGGATTCTGGTACTTAAAATAGCTTCCCTGTGAGATCGACCCGTATTCGCTGGTACTAGCTACAACTATGCCATGTGCTTGCGGTAATTAATTGATGCCTTTCTATTTGCATGTAAGTATACTAACATGCTTTTTATTGTTACCTACCCATTTATTTGGCCATTTGGACTGCAAGACATGTAAGAGTATGTGACAAATCAACATGATGGTAGTGCACCACCCTATTGTCAATTTTTAACAATTAAGAAATTGGCCTTAAAAAGATGGTGTTTTATACATCACTGTCATTGTCTACTACCTTTTGATCAATAGTTGGCGTTTTATACATCAAATCTTAATAGTTTAGGTGATGCTAAGTTATTCTGGATTTTAAAACCCAAAGTTTCACTAGTGACACTGTAATGTGCACTACATAGAACAAACCTTTAAACCCTTCCTACATAA
This sequence comes from Saraca asoca, assembly GCA_026873985.1. NCBI lineage: Eukaryota > Viridiplantae > Streptophyta > Magnoliopsida > Fabales > Fabaceae > Saraca > Saraca asoca. The sequence goes on along the minus strand of JANHAO010014338.1, from coordinate 14,637 downwards.
AGGCATTGACTGATGGATGTTTGCCATCAACCTCCTTGGCTGATAAATCACCACTACCAATGTCTCAATATGTTGGTAATCTATTTAGGGATCCATCTTTATGTGCCTTAATTGTATGCTTTCAATCATGGCTTTCACATACCTATGGTACACTCAAATTTTGGAGCCATATCTAGAATGTGAGATAGTTGATGACTGTTAATAGTCAAATCTGGTCAACCTAAGTCCAAAACTCTAAATTGCAAATTGAATGTAAATCAAGAGAGAGAGAGAGGAAAAATAGAGAGACACTAGAAGTTTTTAACATAGTTCGGCTAAAGTTAGTTTGACCCTTCTATTTATGTCTGTTATTACTCTTTGCTTAGTGTTTTTGTATCTAATGATTGATTGTCCTGTATAATGATTTCACCCTTTTTTATAATGGTTAGGGGAGTTATAGTTTGAATGTAAATTTATAATAGATAAGTATCATTACGTGATTAGGATTCTATAATGGATCAGGATTAATGGTTATAACAAATTCCCATTGAGATAGGAAACTGAATAAATTTCCTTGGATTGATGGTTAGGGATGCATACTTTGATCTAAGGGTTGAGCCTTGCTCTCAATGACCTAAGGTTGTTATTTTGACTCATGTTGACCAACGACCTAAACTCGTACTTAGCAACCTAATATCTTAGTCTAGCAGCCTCAATCCTAAATGAGCTGGCCCTTATCAGTTGAGTCTGTCCATTGGGCTTTTACCAGCCCATTTATGCAGTTCTAAATAATACCCATAACATTAGCCCCCAGCTCTCAATGCGATCTATAGACTGGGAGTTGTAGTTCATAGGTAAAAGCTGGCAACTGTGATTTGCTATGCCATCATTTGGACTTTTGTAATTCTAAGCTTCATCTCTTGAATGTTCATATATACATTTACCTCGGTGAATGAAGTTTTTGATGAGTTGAATGCTTAGCAGGTTGCAGACGATAATTCAAAAATGATGACATGAATGCATCTCAGCTAGCAAATCGTGACTTTGTAAATATGTCAAATTGAACACCTAGTAGGTCACATGAAAGCACCTCAGCTAGCACGAGTAGGTTGCATGAATGCGATGTCAAGTAAGTCACATGAATGCGGTACCAAGTAGTAGGTCACATGAATGTGGTACCGAGTAGTAGGTCACATGAATGTGGTGCTGAGTAGTAGGTCATATCAATGTGATGCTAAGTAATAGGTCGGATTAATGCAGTGCTGAGTAGTAAGTCATATGAATGTGATGTCGAGTTAGCAATCTTATTGTCTGGTAAGTCACACTTTAGTTAGCAATCTAATTGCTCAGTAGGTCATGCATTATTGGCAATCTGGTTGCCTAGTAGGTCAAGCCACAGCAATTGTGTTGCTTAGTGGGTCACACCTTAACCATTGTGTTGCTCAGTGGGTCATCCCTCAATAATTGTGTTGCTCAGTAGGTCATGCCACAGTAATCGTGTTATTGAGGTAAGTGCCAACAATCTTGTTACATCAGTAGGTGCCGATAATCTTGTTGCTCAGGCAGGGACCAGTAATCTTGTTGTTCAGGCAAGTAGGTGCCAGTAATCTTATTGCTCAAGCAGGTGCTTAGGTAGATAGGTGCTAGGAATCTTGTTACTTAGGCAGACAGGTGTAATCAATCTTGTTACTCAAGTAGGTAGGTGCCATCAATCTTATTGCTCAGGTAGGTACCCACAATCTTGTTGCTTAGATAGGTGCCAGCAATCTTGTTGCTCATGTAGGTCACATGGGTGTGGTGCCAAGTAGTAAGTCACATGCATGTACTTCGTCTAGCATGAGTTGAGTGCCCAAGTAGGTCATGCCTTAACTAACAATAAATGTCGAGGTAAGTCGTGCCTTAACTAGCACGTGTTGACTTTGTCAAACTGAATGTCATTTTCAAACTAGAAGGGTGAGAGATCACTTCTGGTATAATATTTTGGTGAAAATTTATCCATTAATTAGTGAATATGGACATAAGAATTTAAACAAGTAATATTACAAAACTAGAGGGGTGAATTGAAATTTATTGAAAATACGGGCGTAGATGTGTTGCATTTCAAGCTCGTGGAACTTCAGCTCTATTTGTTACGTGATAAGCTCTGTTTCCTAAGTCTTCCTTGATAAAGTGTTGGCCCTCCTAGTTCAGACCTAGTATCCCATTACTGGCCTTGCAAGCTTAGAGAGAATAGGGCACAGTATTGGATCACTAATGATGTAGTCCAAATTTGAACCTTCTTGTGTAATACTTTATGGAGCTGCTATTATTGTGATTACTGGGACTACTGAGGTTGTTGTCCCATAGGTTGCATCATATAGTCTCTCAAGCGACCTCTCTTGATCAGGTCCTCAATCGTATCCTTGAGTGCTCAGCACTCTAAAGTATTATGCCCTACCTCATTGTGGTAGGCACAAAATTTGTCTATGTCCCTGAGCCTCTAGGGAGTCCTTAGGGGTTTGGGCTTCTCGAAGTCCTCTCCATCTTTCTCTATTGTGAATATCCTATCTTGAGTGTCAGATGGGATCTAGTAGCTATCATGGCAACCTTGATGCTGAGGTCGCTCGTTCTTAGCCTTCTTTGCAACCTGATTTTTGGAGCCATCATTCTGACTCTCTTTGCCATTCCCACCATTGTTTCTTTATTTACTCTAGTTGGAGCTATTTGCTTTGTCCTTCTGATTGGACTTCTTGAGGCTAAAGGCCTCCTCCCACCCGATCTCTTTAGCAGCTCTTTCATAAAATTCACCCAGGTCCCACACTAGAGATTTGTATATGCTTTCATATAGCTTTCTATCTTTGTGAAGCCCTACTGAAATTGCTGTTAGGATGCTCTCATCTAAGGGATTCTTCATTTTACCAACTTCACATCTAAACCAAGTAATGTAGTCTTTCAGTGATTCATCCTTCTACTGAAAGACTATCATAAAGTGGCAGGATGGTGTAAGCTGCCTTCTTAATGCCTTGTATTGGTTAATGAATCTCCACTAGCATTCTTCCCTGCTATCAATACTACAAGCTCTTAGATTCCTGAACCATGTTTGAGGTATGTCTCCTAGAGTGGCTAGAAAGACACGACACTTGACTAAAGGATTGGTCATTTGAAGATCCATTTGTATATTGAATGCATCCAGGTGATCATATGGGTCACTATCCCTATTGTATTGTGGGATAGTGGGAATCTTGAACCTGTGAGAGAAGGGCTCTGTCTCGATCCCTCTGGTGAATGGGGTTCTTTCCTCATAATGATCTCGACAATACTGAGCTCGAAGGTGTTGTTCTAACTATTCTACCCTTTGAAGCAGCTCCTCAACTCTTTAGTCTTGAGCCTTATATTAACGACTGAAAAATCGTTAACTCCTCTTCCTTTCATAGGAGTGGTGATCTGAGGTTCTGCATTTTTTTTATTCATGGCTCAACGAGTTTTAATCTAAGATATGTCTCCGATTGGTCCTATTTAAGCCTTCAGGTTAACACGAGTGCCCCTATCACTGATGATCTTCTTCATCATCCTCAGGAGCTCGATGGACCTCTAACCTAGGCGTGAGTTAGTAGAGCAAGCTAAATGAGTGTGTTGATGTACTTCCCTAATTGGCCTCTCTTCCTAAGCTCCTTCCCATGGTTATTGGAGAGCTTCTTTTTGTGTGGGGCTCCCAACATACTCTCATGAGCCCTAGGCTTGTGCCTGAATCAATGTACTAAACACCTCAGCTAACTCTCCTACCATTTTTTCAAGCACCTCATGATGTTGATGCCACACTTGTGTTCCATCAATAATAGCAAGTTGGTGTGGGGCTGCTGGAGGGATGCTGACGGTAACAACTGTGGTGAGGATGGAAGAAGTGCCTACTACAGAGAGAATTGGGTCCCTCTGTTGTTCCATATGACCATCAGGCTAGTTAACTATAGCATCTGAACTCTGGTGGTTCTTCCTCTAGCCATCAAAAAATCAAGGGGAATGTAGTTTAGGGCCCTCTTTCTAGCACCAAAATGTTAATGGTTGAATCCAATCAACCTAAGTCCAGAACTCCAAACTATAAATTGAATGTAAATCAAGAGAGAGAGAGAGAGAGGAAGAATAAGGAGACACCAGAAGTTTTTAATGTGGTTCAGCTAAAGTCAATTTAACCCCTACATCCATGGCTTTTATTACTCTTTGTTGAGTGTTTTTGTATATGATGATTGATTGTCCTGTCTAATGATTTCACCCCTTTTTATAATGGTTAGGTGAGTTACAATTTGAATGTAAATCTATAACAAATAAGTATTATGACTTGATTAAGATTCCATAATAGATAAGGATTGATGGTTATAACAGATTCACATTGAGATAGGAAACTGAACAGATTTCCCTAGATTGATGGTTGGGGATGCGTGCTTTGATTTGTAGGTAGAGCCTTGCTTTCAATGACCTAAGGTTGCTATTTTGACTCATGTTGACCAGCAACTTGAGCTCATATTCAGCGATCTGATGTCTTAGTCCAGCGGCCTCAATCTTGGATGAATTGAGCTCTTATCAGCTGAATTTGTCTATTAAGCTTTTACAAGCCCATTTGTACAGTTCTAAATAATACCTACAACAATGGCAAAAGGTAGCATATGTGAAGTCGCAAGGGTTAAACATCCTAAATGGGTACTGCAAGTTTTATAGGTGCTATAGGCATTTTTCGGTACCATGTAAATGGGTTGGCAAAGGCCCAATACAAGACAAGTCTAGCCAAGAAAGACCCAGACCACTCAAAAGAGCTAAGGTCTTATAAATGGTTCACCGGCTTGCTAGCTGTGAGCTCGGGGTGCAAGGCAAGTTTTGGGTGGTAATCCTAACTCGTTAATGATGCAAGATAGAAGTCCAGGCTCTCCAGAGATGAGCCCCAGCTTGTTTGCCCAACAGCTCATCCTGCATGAGCTCGTATTACCAAGCATAAGCTTGGGATTACTAACTTTTGGCCAACAACTTATCCTTTGCGAGCTTACTTCCCTAAGAATGGGATTGACCTCGCTACCCTAAGGATAGTAGCGACCCTGGGTCAGATGTTCTGGCCCACAAAGTGAAGCACACCATTTAACCAGATGCCTGCTAAGGTCAAATTAGAAACATTCACCTACGGACAATCTATGAGACCCTTTTACAAATAGCAGCCAGAGGGGCCCATGTACAGAAAGCAGCCTGTCTAAGTTAACTTGCAGGAGTTTGTATTGTCCTATACATTTATTATCTGATGTAACATATTTACAGCTTATAAAATTACATTTATAACCTCCTAACCTCTTAAAATATGAGGAGGGAGGCCATTGTAGGGGGATTTTCAAAGATAAGTGGAAGCTCTGTCAAAATAGAGAGAGGCTTGTATACTCTGCCAATCCAAATAGTAAAACCTTCACCTAAAGTCAAATACAATCACCATGGATGTAGGGGCTAAAATGGCTTCAGCTGAACCACGAAAAAAAGGCTTTAAGTGTTTATTCTTCCTCTCTTTCATTCTCTCCTTTTTTTCATTGACACACCTGCTACTCACAATCTGAGTGTTGACTAAGATTTGGATCCACTAAACTAAATTTTACCGTCAACAATAGGAAAAGGGAATCATGCAACTAACTTGCTAAAGAAGATGCAACATATCATGCAATACATTATCTGCTTAAATGCAAAGGCATACATGTTCTTGATATGAACTATGTTAGAATGAGACAAATGGAGCAAGAAGTTGCCATGATGGAGGTTGAAATCTTCAATTTCCATGTAGCATTTGGAAAACTCCTACAAGAGAATTTTGAACTAAAATGCCTATTGATGGAAATTTAGGATAATTGAAGGAAATTCTTGGGTGAACTCCAATTTCCAAACCAAGTAAGCATGTTTGTCATTTTAATTTTATTTAACATTGATATGAATAATTTAATTTCATGAGAAATTATTGTAATTTTAATTGGCATTTTATGTTTCCAAGTTGGGGACTAGCAATCCATTCAAAGTTTAATTTCATATATGTCACTTTGCATGTGTTGTCCAAAAGGTTTACTTCAACATGAAATTGAGACAACAATGTTAATGATAATAAATTTATATCAATCATATTTGTTGAAACTAAAGCAAATTGATCTTAGCTAAATATGAACTAATATTAAATATGTTAATAGTGAGATAAATTAATTTTATTTCGATGTGAATTACTAATTAAATTTAGTTCATAGTGATGTCATTATAAAAAGTAATTATGAATATGCTAATAGTGAGGCAATTTAATTTTATTTTGATATGAACTATTAATTAAATTTAGTTCATAATGATGTTATTCTTAATTTTATTATAATAGTATTACAAATTAATTTTAAATACGACGATAGTAAGGTAAATTCATTTTATTTCAATATGAACTACTAATTAAATTTAGTTCACTATGATATTATTATAAATTTCATTATAATATCATTGGAAATAATTTTAGTTTCCTAAAATATTTTACTATTTTAGTCATAATGCGTTCATTATAATTTCTATTACAATAGTATACCCAGTTAATTTCATTTAGCTACATTTGTTTAATTTATGTCGTTTATGTTTAAAAAACAAATCATACCTTCATTCAGTGTAATTGAAATTCAAACAATTTGGGGAGTTTGAGATGAGTTCAAGCCTTATCCATTGACACAGTGGGTGAATATACTACACATCTATGCCTACTATGTTGTGTTAGCCTCCTAAAGCTCTATGTTAGCATGTTTTTCAAGGTAGAAAGGCACATCCAACCTACCTCCAGATTTGGCCCAAGCATACACAAATGGCATAGCTGCCCACACCCTCATGAATGTTACTTAAGGAAAACAAGCCATTTAGATGGCAAGTCAACTTACATCAAAAAGTTAGTTATAGAGCAAATGGACTACCCTAGACTAACTAGCACACCATGTAAATATTGATAGCCAATTCACTAGCTTGGTTTCCCATTCCCAAGGTGGTATTTCCAACTCATCAGTGTGACATTCGACCGTATGCAACTTATGATGACACATTAGGTAACGCACTACGCCATTTGACCGCAGCAAACACATCGAGGCGATGTCATTTCAATAGAATAACCCTAGTTGTTACAAAAGTTCGTGTCATTGCACTAAGTCATTATTCCTCTATTTTATTCCTATAATTAATAAATTTATTAATATTGCTAATTAATTTATGTAACAAATAAATGGATAGTTACTGTATAATTATATTCGTAACTAATTTGCATATATTACAACTCCATTGCATTAACTCAAATGATTTGTATTGTCTTTATTTCAATGACCAATTCAAATTCAGTGACAACACTTAAGCATTTCACATTCAATAATTCACATTTAATGATAATTAATTATAATTAGAACATTTAATAGTAATTTAATTATAATTAGAACAAGTTTCTTTGTAATCCAATTTTGCACCTCCAACTAATGGAAATTTAAAATTGACACATATGAAATTCGTGGTAATTTCCACATCCATATGGTTAGAGAAACAAATATCAAATATAGTCACATATTAAATATTGTTTTGTATAAAAAAAATCATGATAACAAACAAGAACACCACACTCATCATGTAGAGAAAATGTTGTCTTACAATATTTGTTGATTACTATAGTTAATTAATTTTGGTAAGCATCGAATACCATTTTGTCTTAAATTAAAGCCTTTTTTATCTGCTAATCAAATTAATAGCTTCTCATATCATTGCAATTAATCTTCATCAATTCATCCATAATTCCCCAATTAGTGGACTGATTAAGCCATATTCAAGATGGACTATTGGAAGACCATTCTGGTGAAACCAAGTAGCCACATATTGAATGAAAAGAAGTCTGCATGGATAGTGTTGATTCAAAATAGATGCACATGGCAGTAAAATCTCATAAAAGGAATCATCCAAAGACATCGACTCCATAAGATACAAACACAATTCATATTAGGACACATAAAAATAAAAGGCAAATAACATAAGCTTAAATTGACAAGATGAAGATAACATTGACCAAGAGACCACTTTAATTGTGAAAGATCTTTACATTTAAGAAGCACTTGCTAGGCTAGACAAGCTTAAAAACACATGCATCACCACGGTGTAGATGTTTTGCTCCTACAAATTGCTCTCACTTTGGCCAAATTTTGTATGCTACTAGTTCGGCCCATATCTCGTGACATCCATGATCTAGTACTCATGGTCCTTCGTCAATAGCCTCTAAGTCTTCTTTGCGAAATTCATGTTGACAGTTGCAACCTCAATGGGAACATACTACACACAAAAGACCATTACTACTCCACTCCAAATGACATATATAAACACATAAATTTAATAGCAACTCATAAGCTCATAGGAGCCACAGCATGAATAAGCCTGAATCTCCATGGTGAATGATGCTTTCTTTGATCTTCCAGCTGCAACTTCAACCCCTAAAGCAGCATGACTACAGTGATGAACTATGACAATGACATAAATAATTAGTAGTAAAAACACTATTTGTTATCAATAAAACATATCGTATACAAGTAACCATAGTTTACACATCACATACCATGCCTACCCTTAGCATAAATAATGACCCTCTCCATAAATCATCATCTTTGGCCATACCTTGCTCCTTGGCCACCTACATTTTTTTCCTTGTTATCCTTTTCCTCATATGGTTGTTCATTGTCAAATGAGATTATTGCTATAGAAGGACCAGTAGATCGCCCTACCCTAGCTAAAAGATGAACGAGAATGAGTTTGAAAGTTGTAGGTAACTAATAGTAGAAGATGGCCTCTTCGTCTAGTTTGACTTCATAATAATCCATGATCACTCGCCACCTAGCACCAAAGCAAACATTAGTTCTTTCATATTAAAGTAGAACATGCCATACTTTACTATCTATCCATGTGATGTATACATCAATCGATAGAAAACACCTACAATCGGCCACAAAGTAGGATGACAACTTCTAAGTCTCCTAATAACATTAAGATCTTACATCAAAATAAGTTTAACACAAATACAGCTACAATCACGAAAATAATATCACACATACACATCTGTCATAACACTATTGCATACATACTGACTGTACATCTTTAAGTATAACTATAAAGCATCATGCAAGGATCATATATCCACTTGATCCATAAGGCATCTTTGTTAACATAATGAAAATAAAGAACACAATGGCTACTGCAATAGAAGATGAACCATAAGTTGAATAAAGCATCATTTGCAAAGGTATGGAATATTATGTCCATTTAGGTATTTCTAGATGGTTATGTCATAGAATATATAAAGTCTATTAGTAGGGCCAAGAACCAAACATCTAATATATTACTTATATGGATCAACAACCAAACAAAGCTAATGACTTTTTTAAATTAAAAGGTAGCTCTCCTAACTTATATGGCCTAAAAGAAATCAAACTATAAGTTTATTCTAAATAGGCCTTTGATGCAATGCAAAAGGAAAACAATAAGGTTGATTTTATTGTGTCCCAACCAATTTTAAAACACCACCATAAAGTTGGCCAATAATTTTTTTTGCAATACAAACTTCCTAACTTAATTGTTACTTGAAAATCATACAATCAATAATACATATGTCCATTCACGTAAAAATGGTTCATTTTTATCTGATAATTTAAATAAATATGTTACATTCTTATGTATAATGCATTATGTGATAAAAAGACTTTTTAATCTCATTTTACAAGTTCTTTTCAACTTGGAGTAATATAAATAAATCAGATATAAAATTCACAGAAAATAGTTTATCAATTCTTAACTAAATTAAATAGTAAATTTCTTGTCAATAATTTCATAAATTAAAAAATTATATATAACAATGCATGAAAAACATTAGTAATAATTCAAATGCCATATTAGGAAGCCATATATGTGTGCAACATAACTACACACAAAGTAATGGATTGTGGCACTCCTTAATGAACAATTTCACATAACAACTAAGCTGAATGAGTGCTTTTCACAGCCTAATGCCTACGGGATCAGTTAATTCACCCATATAAAGTAATGTATTGTAAAACACTACACACTATAAACTCATTCTCATAGGAACCAATCTACATATTAGGAACTACCTTCTCCTTATTGCTGAGTGAAAAAAGGTGCCTATAACAAATTTGAGTAAGTGCATTAATTAAATATTATTAAGTATTAATTACCTAAATATCATTAGCCAAAGCCTTTATTAACATTTTCCTTGTGTATCTCATCAAGTGTTGGCCTGTAGTCCTGGTCCATGGATTCAACTTTGAACATCTAAACAAAGGTATCATTATAATATCATTCAATGTTTACAAGTAATATTAAGTAAATTTAAATTGATAATTCAACCATTAACTATACAGAATCAAAATTGGATGTACCTCATCTCCTTTATTAGCTTCTTCTGAATCTAATGAATAAGCATCTTCATCATTCGTGTAATCCCAATTGCATCTAGGCATCTGCATATGTTGTGACTAATTGTCCTATATTTAGTACACCGTTTCATGTTCCTAGTCTTTTTTCTTTTGCCCAACTTTGGTCTTCACACGTATAGCGTCATCTACCATTAAATCCTCACCTTTTGCATGTGCATTAAGAGCCAATCTAATCCCATTTTTACCCCTAATCTTTGTTGTTAGCTTGCATACATAATCTTTAGCCTCCTTAAAGATAATCCCATCCTGAGCACCTAGATAACACAATGGATTGGCATTTGCCACTAATTATAATACCTCAAAAAAATAAAAAATATTACTGAGGGACCAAAGTGAAAAGTTAAAAATTCGATGGGATTAGATTGTAATTTCCTTTTTCCAAGAGGACCTACTTAAAGGTGATGAAAAGTCAAGGTGTTAAAACATAATTTTTCACATTTTGCTTTAAGTATATCTTTTCCTCAACTGGCCTCTTTCCTCTTACACAATGGCTTCCTAACGCTTCCCCGACGTGCTTCCTCTCTCTTTCTCTCCCGAAGCCCTCCTCCACCATTGTGTTCTCCAACATTTAGCAGCGCTCCGATTGCTGCTGCTGTCCAACACCTTTCTACTGGTGACTTTCTTCTTCTCTAGCACTATCTTCCTCCTTCCTTGTGCATGCTGCTTCTCCCTCCACTGAAAATCTCTTCCGTGTGAACTCCGATGTCCTATAGTGTTTCAACTGGCTGTCGACGTCTAGCATCCTTTGCCATCTTTCTCCCCTTCTTTCTTCCTCTAGTGTTATATCTAGCTCACGGCAGCAGTTGGTTCGACGTGTCCCTCCCCTGTTTCAATTGGTTCAGCTAGCAGTTCCTATAGGCTCATTGGGGGTGACCCAGCTCCGGCCAAGCTGGCTACCAGTACTTTGAACTCCTATAAGTAATTCTAGAATAAAAGATTTATTTTATAGTAATTTTATAGCAAGTTTTCAAGATGAGTAGTTGAAACCCTCACTATGCAAAGTTGATGAAAGTTGAAATTTTTCTTGTGGATTTGGTCTAGATATATTTCTTCAAATAGAACAAGCTCATTAACGTCAAATATTGGAGCTTTAGCTAACTCAATTTTCTAAGAAATTTCTAATGTGAGTGGACAATCCTCCTCACTTAATAATCCCATATGTAAACATAAAATAATTTTATTATATGAAATGTTATAAATTCTTTTAAATAATGAGATTTTCCTATATATATTAAAGTAGATTCGAAAGTATATTTATATGTTGTATGTGTACATGTAATGATTTGATGTGATAAAGTTTATGCATATCCATCTTGCCTTATATTATTGAAAATGGCAATTCTATCTTCCATGTGATGAATGAATATGAAATTGCTTAAATAGGTTATGTATATTTTTGATAAATACTGCTTACCTGAAAAAGCATTTTATACTATGTGATATAACTAGATTTTTGAAAAAGGTCCTGGATCCTCTGGGGAATTCACTAGGAACCCGTGAGTGCACTTGTGTATATGTATTGAAGAGATACATCCGGCAGACGTGCCTAATTGATCAAGTTTATATTAGGGTGGTTCTCTCTTGGAGTTACCCTTTTTAGGATTGCAGTTGAGTATTTTGTTATATGACTATTGATGTATTTTTAAAAGTTTTATTTCATATTTTCTTACATTTACATCATGATGGATATTTTCTATAATATTATGCCTTGTTCTTATTGCATTTTGTTAAATATCATATTCCAATTGTTTAACTATCTCAATGAATGGAAATTGTCAAATCTGTTTGAAACCATGACTGAGGAATGGGTAAGCATATCTTCATAGCAATGTATTTATATTTATATATATATACACACACTTCTAACCATGATTTTTTTAATAGGGTTTTTAGATGATCATGGGATTGTCTACTCACTGAGTTTCTATGAAAGTCACCCCTTTCTTTTCCATGTTTTTCAGAGCTCCAGGATTCTCCTATGCTACCTCCACCCTAAATTGATACAAGATCTGCTCTTGAATTGAGTGGATCATTTCTGCAGAGAATAAAGATATATAAATGGTGGACAGTTAATGATAGTTGATAGGATTATATATACATGTATTGTGTATAATTACTGGATGCCCAGTAAAATATAGATTGTATAGTCTAGGCCACTGTATTTTATTATGATGTTATATAGGTTGTGATGGGTGTATAGCCCTTGTGTTATTGTATATGCCTTAAGGCTAGATGTCTGAAAAATAGAGGAAACTCTATCGGATTTTTTATAGAATTTAATATATAAATATTCCATCGTGAATTGATGAAATAGTGAATCATCGGTATATTATTTGCATTGTAAGGCTTGTAGAGAGTTTTCTGATCGTGACCTTCTACGCCGGTCATGTTTCATGGACCAGGGCGTGACACTAATACCCCATAACATAATCAAATCAACCTCTAGCTATTGTCACTGCTATTGGTGCTTGAGTTCAAATCAATTGATTTGGTATTCTTAGTCTATTTTTTACAAACTAAACTTGGAGGTAGTGCTCCATGTGCTCATGTTTCATAACACATATTATATGGGGACATGGTATCGCATAAGACTGAAAATGATAGCATAAACACCTCAATAGCTTTGCATTTCTATCACAATGTACCTTTCACCTCCTATTTAGTTTAAGGTAAACACTTAATTTATAATTCACCATTGTGTGCATGATACTATAATCGGTTACAAATACTTTAGCAACCTCTTCCAATTCATCCTTGAATTACCTAAATATTACTAGTGTGTACACCCTCGCGGCACTTCATTCTACTCAATCCAAGGTAAAAGTCATGATAAGTTTACCATGTGAAGATGTAAAGTCAGCATTTAACTCATTATTTCAATAATGTTCCAGTGCACGCTCAAAATGATGGAAGAACTCAACAAGGTTGTGTCCACACTCAACATAGTTCTTGATGAAAGAGTCGGTTCCCTTACAAATTGAGGTTGTTTAGATTCAACAAAGATTTTACCTTTTAGGCAAGTTGTAGCCCACATTGCACACCCATTATACATTTTATTTACCTACTCATTTCCACTGACCTTATATTTCTCCACCAACTTGTTCCACTTCATCTCCTATCTATCATTACTAAGGTTAGCATACAAGCATGTCTTCAACTCCATAGAGAAACTAACATGCTTGATGTTGGTCTTCATGTTCCTTTGCAAATGCCACCTACACAATCTATAAGTGGTTCTAAGAAACACTTCCCTAATAGCTTTCCTCATTACCTTGTCTCCATCCATGGCAACTGCATCTGGCTTCTTGTTTAACATAGCTTCAAGTAAGGCTTCAAGAACCCACTAGTATGTCTCAACAATTTTATCCACCAATAAAACACATGAGAACACAATTATCAAGTTATGATGGTTTACTCTTGAGAATGTAACCAAGGGTTTGTTGTATTTGTTCTTCTCATAGGTTGTATCAAATGCTACAACATCACCGAACACCTCATAATCAATGCTACTAGTTCCATCACACCAAAACAAATTTTCAAAATGGCTGCCAAATTCAGTATACTTCACAAACATATGTAGGACAACATTAGCCTTTGCTCGTAGGTAGTTAAGTGTTGCAAATGTGTTGCCATCAGCAATCAATGATCACATCTGCTTGTTAAGATGATCGTATAAGTCCTTCCACAGAACCTCACACTTATAGGACCTTTAGCTTGGCCACAAATGAAGCCTATTATGTGCAAAGTCTTCACACCTTGTGCCCACATGTTGTCAACTTAAGAAACATCTACATCATTCAAGGATCAATGGCCTGGGATCAAGTGCACCATTTTTGAAGAGGTAAACTCATGATTGTGATCCAAAGACATTTTCATAACTAACCATTTCTTCCTATCTTTATCAAGCTAAATTTAAATATAAGCTTTGCAATTTGTTCTTGTTAAAACCTTTGCTTCTCTCTTCCTGTCAACCCTGTTAAAGTGTTTGGTAGCCCTTGATCCCTTTATTGCAAACATATTGATGCCATAATATTTCACCTTTACTATCATGACCATAATCATCCTTCCTTACACCAAAGCCAATATACCACACACATCTAATATACCAATTGAATGCTTCCTTATGTGTCTCAAACTCCAATTGCATTATGTCAGTATCAGTTAGGTGTGGATTGCCATT
>JANHAO010014337.1:0-15379 GCA_026873985.1 Saraca asoca | reverse complement strand
AGCTTAAAGTCTTGAAACAATGAAACTAAACTGCATAAAAGAAAACCTAAAAGCAAGAGAAAGAGAAGAGAGAAGAGAGAACTAGACTAAGCCTCAAAGGAGGACTCTACATTATGAATGGTATATCTAAAATTGATTACAAAGGGTCCTATTTATAGCCTTTTTCACGTTCACAACAATTGGACTTCATAACACGGGCTGGGTGTGCTTCATGAGAAAGGATTTATCAATTTAGCCACGTCAGCATGTAACACAGCCTGGCTGTGTTATGTAGCATGGTCATGTTACATGTTGTTTCTTTAGATTTTCTTCGTAGGGCTTCATACAGACTCTAGCACAGCCTGGCTGTGTTGTGTAGCATGGCCGTGCTCTGTGCTTGACTTTGAATTTCTTCGAATTTTTTTCCCGAGCTCTCTTGCAGCACCTAACATGGCTTGGGTGTATTCCATAACACGACCGTGTTAGGTGATTTCTTCACTTTTTCATTGCTTCTTACTTATTTCTTTGCATGGCTTCTTCTTCTTTCTTTTCCTTAATCTAGATGCAACTTCATTCTCTGAATTTCTTCCTTCTTTTCAGCCCTTTTCATTATCCAGCATGAGAAATACAAACCGAGAGTAGTATCTAGGATAAAACATAAAACTAAGGCAAAAATACTAAGAAAGTATAAAATACAATTAATAAAATGAATCAAAACTATCTTATTTTTATGCCTTTTTTCCTATTTATCACAAACTCGTGGTAACACCTCATTTGTCTAAAAACACACTAATTGGCACGTTTGTCACCTATATATACCAGTAGGTATCCCTCATTTCAAATGATCTTCTACATCCTTACTGAAACTTTGCTAAAATACTGACTTGGTTGTCGGAGTATGCTTGAACCATTTCTATCATGCGTAACTAACTTTGTTGTATTTATAGGTCATTCCTTAGCTTCACCTTGCTTTGCCAATCAACTTTGCCTATTGAAGAGTTTCATTTGACATCGTCTATGACTTTCTCAACCACCACAATGTCTTATCCTCCCATTCACAATCTTCTCAGGCTTCATTATCAGATGGATGTTATTGCCACAAGAGGGCCAAAGATGATCACTACAGGGATTGGATGGTAGAGAAGGCTCATCGAATTACTACTGAACTTGAGCGTGATGCACTAGTGGAGTAGGTGCACCAGTTGTGTGAGGAGTTAGATGCCTTCCATTGTTCTTGAGTGTAGTCCACTTTGCCTCCTTCACCTTCTGCTTCTCTAACTCCTGTTCTCTAGGAAGTTAACCCTATAACGCTGCAAATAGCTTTACTAAATCGCATTCCTGAATCTCAGCAATCTCAATTGCCTTATACACTACTTTTGCTACAACAGCCTTCCATCCTAACCCTCACTCTACTCATGGTAACCATTGAGCATTTGTTTCCAAACCCCTACCTCCATCTCCCACAAACTTCCTAAATTCAACTCCAATGGGTCACTTGTTCCCAATGTTTCCTTTGACCCAGTGTAAATGGCTGATGTATGCTACCATATGCTTTGTACTCATGAATCTTATGATCCACTCTACCCTGCCATGGACCTTGCCTTGACTTCTAGACAGTTATACTCTTGCCAAAAGGAGAACCACTCATTTTTTATGGCTGTCATGGCCACTTCCTTGCCTGTTTTCTTCAAACCACTGACACATATAGATCAATAGATCCTACTATTTGGCACTCTAGATGCTACCATGTGTAAAGCCTTCTTTACCATTCTAAAAAAAGGTTAGTTTACAGTGGTTTACCACCCTATCTCAGTAGTTAATTGACAATTTTTGTCAACTTGCTAAAGCATTCTTTACACATTTTGCTACTAGCCAGGCCCTTAAGAAGACATAAGCTACTCTAGTCAATTTCTAGTAGGGGTGATGTAAGACCTTTAAAGAATACCAAGCCTATTTTAATGTTTTGGCACTAGACATTTGGGATCTTAATGAGGGAGTCACCATTCATCAAATTAGTGAGGTCTTCATTCAGGTCATTTATCCCTTTCTCTGGCCAAGTGCCTTGCATCTCTCTTTCAAAAGTCTTAGCTAGGGCTGAAAAATACATCAATGTGGAAGAAGTTAAGATCACTTGGTGACAGGTGGAGCATACACAATTTGATAGTGTATCCTCTAGGGAAAGACCTCATGAGTGGGAAAAGGCACCTCTATGAGGGTGGTTCAACAAATATGAGTTGTTAAGCATCTTTATAAGTAACATAGTAAAAGGTATTCAAATAGCCGAGTTGATGAAGTTTCATTTGCAGAAATGTAGAAAATTCTCTCTGGTAGAAAAATCCAAGCTTTGTAAATTTCATTAGGATTACGAGCATAATATTGATGAATGTGTCACTTTGAAAGATGAAATTGAAGCACTTATAAGGTGGGGCATCTATCGAAATACAAGATGTTTCAGGAGGGATAGGGGAAGCAAGAAGAAAGAGAGAGAGAGCAGTCCCCGTGCACTAGTTAGTTGGATGTTAAACAAGTTGAGCCAACTTCCCCCATCTTAGGAACGATAAAAACAACAACTGGGGGATTTGATAGAGGAAGAGTTTATGGAAACACCAAGAAAAGACATCGAAAAGTGATAATGATGGTGAAAGGAAAGAAAAAAAGAACAATATGAACCAATTTGCTTCACAAAGAAAGACTTCAACTTCAACAATATTGACAGAGATCATGATGATTCGGTGGTTATCTTCACTCTACTGCATAACTTTATTGTCAAAAGGATGCTTGTTAATCAAAGAAGTTTTACTAACATTCTATATTGACATATTGTTGATACTTTAAATATTTCCTAAAGCATGTATAAGCCTTACACAGGTGTTTTAGTGGGTTTCACAGGAGGACAAGTGCTGGTAGAAGAACATTGACCCTTAGGTTGACCTTGGGGACTTGACTGTTGATGAAAAACTTTGGACGTCACGTTCCTTATAGTGGTAACAACTAATAGCACTTATAATGCTATTTTAGGGCAATCGTCTCTAAGGCAAGCTGGGGCTATTATTTTCAGCCCCATTTACTAATAAAGTTCCTTATAGAAAGAGGAATCAAGGAGGTATGAGACGATTAACAAGTTGCTCAGAAATGCTATATGGCGAGTTTGGCCAAAACTATGGGTTGCATTGGTAAAGCAAAACTAGTCCCCAGTAGTGAAAAATGGCAAATGCCAAATGATAAATTCTACATTGCTCGATGTTCAATAATATAATCCTAGTCCATAGCCAGGTTCATAAGTAGAAGAAGTGCAGATTTTTGGGGATAATGATGAAAGGATAGTCAAGATCAAGGTAGATTTGAAAGCAGAAGACTAGAGTTAACTAATAGAACTCCTATAGAATAATAATAATAATAAGGTGTTTGCATGGACACCTGGTGATATGCTAGGGATCAACTCAAAGGTGGCCTGCCATAAATTGTTGATCAATGTGAGTGTTAAGCCCGTTTAGCAAAAAGAAAAAAAAAGAAACCATTGTCCCGAGCGACAAAAAGTGATAAAGAAGGAAGCAGATAAATTGCTGAATGCAGGGTTTATCAGAGAAATCTCACACACTACTTGGTTAGTAAATGTAGTCTTGGTAAGAAAAGCCATATAGGGGTGGAGGATGTATGTAGATTTCACGGACCTTAATAAAGAATGTTTGAAAGATTTATACCCCCTCCTGAATATCAATTAGTTGGTAGATAATACTACGGGCTTCAAGATCCTTAGCTTTAGAGATATGTTTTGGGATACAACCAATGAAAGATGCATCCACATGATGAGAGCAAGACAACATTTATAACCAACCAGAGGACATTTTGTTATAAGATTATGCCCTTTGGTTTGAAGAATGTAGGGGTGACGTATCAAAGAATGATGAACATGGTTTTTGCTATGTGGACTACATGATAATCAAATCAAGAAGTTTATAGTAACATTGGAAAGATCTTGAGGAAAGCTTCAAGACCTTAAAGAAGTTTTAGATAAGGTTGAATATGAATAAATGTGCATTTAGGGTGAAAGTTAGAAAATTCATGAGGTTCATGATTACTGAATGAGGCATTAAAGCCAACCCCTCTAAGTGTCAAGCCATAATCAACATGTGGAGCCCAATAACTTTAAGGGAAGTGTAAATGCTTAATGGAAAGGTCATAGCACTTGTGTGGTTTATGTCTAGTTTAGTTGATAAACATGATCCTTTCTTTAAGTTGCTTAAAAATGTTAAAAATTTCAAATGAACTAATGATTGTGAACAAGTTTTCTAAGATTTAAAAAAGCCTCTAGCCACGTCACTCATACTTACTCAGTTAGAACCAGGGGAAACACTATACATATATTTAGTAGCCACTACAAAGGCAGTAAGCTTAGTACTCATTTGGGAGATCAAAAGGGACCTATATACTTCACAAGTTATATGTTGCATGATGCTAAAGTAAGGTACTAGAAGATAGAGAAATTGGCATTTATCTAGCTAATACTGTCCAGGAAGTTGAAATCCTATTTCCAGAGCCATCAAATTGTCATTCAAATAGATGCCTCTTTTCGGCAAGTTTTGCAAAAACCTAACCTGACAAGACGATTAGTAGCTTGGGTAGCAAAATTGTCAGAATATAAACTCATCTATGAAGCTCAAAAAATAGTAAAGGCTCAAGTACTAGCAGATTTTATGGTTAAATTGGCGGAAGTAGAAGAACCAGGTTTGGAAAGCTTAAAGACGCTGTATATGGATGACTTGTCAAATAGAAAGGACAACAGAGTGGGGGTGATCTTAGAAGGATCTGTGGACTTAGTTTTAGAATATTCGCTAAAGTTTGACTTTAAGGTGACAATAATCAGGCAGAGTATGAGACATTGATAGTTGGTTAGAAGTTAGCAAAAGAGGTATGAGTGCACTCCCTGAAGGTCCTGAGTGATTCTTAGTTGGTAATTGCTCAAGTTAATGTAGATTATGAAATGAACAAGCTAACACTAGCAAAGTATGCCAGTGTAGCTAAAAGCCTATTGAGAGATTTCAATTTTGAGCTAACAAGAATCCCAAGGGAGGAGAACAAGTAGGCATATGTATTAGTCAAGTTAGCTAGTGCTAAAGTAGCTGTGAACAACAAAACGATAATTCAAGAAACATTAGCGGGAATGACAGTCTCGCTAAAGGCCATTCGATTAGGGATTTTTGGTCGAAAATGAAATAAGATGCCCTTAAACTTGTATGAAACTATGATAAATGCTAAACATTCATAAAAGTATAGAAAGAGCCAGCAGTTGCATAGATGTCCATCTTCGCTTTGTGGCCATTCAACCAATAGGGCATAGACCTGCTAAGGCCTTTCCCAATTGCCTTTGGTCAATTAAAGTATGTGATAGTGGCGATGGATTATTTGACCAAGTGGATAGAGGCAAAGCCCCTTACAACTATAAACTTAAATAATGTGCAAAAGTTTGTATAGGGAAACATCATTTGTAGTTAGAACTTTTAAAAATATGAGATTTGATATAAGAAAAGTACTAATGGTTTCTTTCAGGTATAACCTTTCCATAGTACTCATATTCGATAACAGAAAATAGTTCACCAATAGCGATTTCCAAGATTTTTGCCTTTGGTATATTCATATTTATACGCCTATTATGAAAGTATAAATCTCATATGTTTCAAAATGAAGATTTTTGGGATCAAGCAAAAGTTCATTTCTATCGAGTACCCTCAGTCAAATAGGCAAGTTAAGTTAGCAAACAGAATTATCCTTGATGGGTTACATAAAAGGTTAGATCAAGCCAAAGGAAAATGGGTTAAGAAGTTACCAAGTGTTCTATGATCTTACAAAATGATCATGCATTTAGCTACAGGGGAACTCCTGTTTCTTATATATGGGAACAAAGCCATGCTCGCAATAGAGCTAGTATAGTGCTTTGAATAGAAAGAGCAGTACGAGTTGCAAAAGAATGAGGAAAGGAGAAAAGAGGAAATCAATATACTAATTGAGAAAAAAGAAATGTCTCACCTTTGAAATGGGTGGTACAAAGCAAAGATCACCTAAATCGCAAACAAAAGAGTAAACAATAAGGCATTTGTGAAAGGAGATTTAGTATTACGAAGAGCGAATAGACCACAGAAGGTACAAACTGAAGGGAAACTAGTGGTTATGTGAGAAGGGCCATTCAGAGTGCAGGAAAGCCTCTTTAACAGGGCCTATTATGTAGAAACTATTCAAGGGAAGCCCCTTCTTGAACATAGAATGCAACACACTTAAGGAAATATTATGTACAGTTCTAACTATATATTCAAGATAGTGAAATGAAAATGCCAATTACAGCATATGTGTTTTAAAAGCCCAAGTGGATTCCTTAGTATAAATAAAGCCTGAGCAGATCCCTTGGCACAATTAAAATCTAAGCAGTTCCCTTGGAATAAATAAAGCCTAAGCAGACCCCTTAGTATAAATAAAGCCTAAGTAGATCCTTTAGCACAATTGAAAGACTAAGCATATCCCTTAGCAAAAAGACATATGCCCAGGTTGGTCCTCTAACATTGTCAAATAATTTCTTATAGAATGGCATTCAAGTGAATACGAAATGAGCTAATCAAAGGTCAATAGAATTTTAGCAATTCGATGATTCAGTAAAAGTCATAAAGCCCGTCGAAGGCACTCAAAAGCAATACTAGGACAAAAGAAAACACATAAATTTGTATGGTCATTTGGCCTATTCTTTACATAAAAGGACAACAACAAGTCATAACAATAAGATAAGTTCAAATAGAATTTCGATCTTTCATCAATTCTTCAAAGATCTGCTCTTAAGACTTATTCCTGTTGTTGAGGTTAGAAAGGTCGCATAGAAAAGCCTAGTACTCATCATCTATGTTAATAAAAGAGCTATTCTTTTGGCTCTTAGCTGAATTCTCCTATGGAGCCCTTTGCTTATGCAAAGGTAACACTTGGGTGCGAATAGAGGGAGACTTACCTTCGGTCAGGAGAAGAATCATCTATAACAATCACCTTGGGCACTAACTTGGTTTGAGCTGTTGATGAGATAGAAGAATTTTGTCCAGGCTGAGTTAAGGTATAGGT
Source organism: Saraca asoca (assembly GCA_026873985.1). Classification (NCBI taxonomy): domain Eukaryota; kingdom Viridiplantae; phylum Streptophyta; class Magnoliopsida; order Fabales; family Fabaceae; genus Saraca; species Saraca asoca. The sequence continues at coordinate 8,308 of JANHAO010014337.1, read as the reverse complement.
CCTTAATGATTGCTTTAAATCCATCTTTGAATGTCAAGTTGGACTAACTAGTAATTTGTAAATAAAGTTAAATATACAATCAAAATACTAGTTTTTCTAATAAATTTGGGAAAAACAATAGAGTCGTAAGAAGCATAATTATGAAAAAGAGAACCTCTATTCCTTGGGCTTTTGGATAGATAAGGAAATAAAAAGCTGGAAACATACATGATAGTGTAAAAACTTATCAAACAAAAAAAAAAGACTTCAAAGCTGGAAAAGGATACCGAAGAAAAGAGGGGCAACAAAAAATAATGAAAGGCTGGGGTAAAGCACGGTAGGTACCACCAGGAAAGAGTACTTGGTTTTTATAGAGAATTGTCAGATGATTCTACAATCATGAAGGATCCAGAAGAGCAGTAGAGATGAGATCATGGTTCCCCCACGTTCTAAAGTGCCTTGAGAAAGAAAATCCCTAGGGAATCTTAAGGTTCCTCAAAAAGGGAAATCCCTAAGTAGTGTCAAATGCTTCAAAGAAGAAGTTTTCTAAACAGGTCAGTTAGCATACTAATGCCAAGAAATGACTAAATGACTTCCTCAGCTAGGAGTAAAAATCAAGGTTGAAGTTTCAAGAGCAAAAAAACTTATAGAAGAAAGGTAATACAAGCTTGTTGGAGGCATGATAAGGTAATAATAAAGTAATAGGTAGCCCTTTGGAGGCTCATTAAAATGAGAATATCATTAATTTCAAGATAATAAAGTTGTTTGTTAAAGAGGAGAAAAGAACTATAGAAAATGACACAAATACAATTGTCATACAAGAGGTAATTCAATAAATAAACAAGTAATATGCTGAAAGAGTTTAAAAAAGTAGTGTGCAAGCAAAGTAAATTCATTGATGTGGTTATTTAGTCTACTTCATACATACAAAAAAAATAACAAAAACAAAAACAAACAAATAACAACAGTAGTGACGAGGTAGTAACAAGGTGGACTAACCAAATGCCATTGATGACACCTGGGTCAGCCTACTCTTTGGGTGAGCCCTACAAAATCTCATCCAAATTCTTGTCTTGATCAATATTTGTCAAGTTGAGCATCACACCAGGGTTGAAATGTTGAATCTGGCAAATGGCTTCTCCAAACCTGAAATGAAACATAGGAAAAGCTAGATTTTTAGCCTTCTTCAGAACTTTCTAAAGCCTTTTTTTGAAAGTTGCTTTATTGTTTTCCCGAGTTTGCCACTCGACTTCTAGCTCCTTCACAAGCTTTCATTCTTTTGATGCAAGGCATTCATGTGTTCAACCTTTTGAAGCAAGGCATCTCGCTCTTTTACAAGCTCGACAATGCGATTGCTATGGTCTAAGTCAGCCACCTCCTTTGACTTGGCTTCTAGATTGTTTTTCAATTTTTCCATGGTTGTGGGGTCAGTTTTTGCTAGTCCTTTCTTGCCCTTAGCGAAGGAGGGTATTGTGGCTAGAATGGTGGTGGTCAAATGAATGATTTAGGCAGTGGAAGACTTCAAAAAGTGCAAAGGCCTATGGTCCAGCAAGAACTCTTTTGTGCGATATTTGCCAATAATGAAAAATAGATGATTATATAGGATGACACTATAGTTAGCATTCTTGTACCATAGGTTGTCCATAATGCTAAACAATAGGTTGTCTCCTTCAGGGGCTGTGATCGATTCCAACTCCTTCCAAGCCCCCACTTTGATTTTCTTAATGGAAAAGGCAAGGGCCTCAAATGAGTTAAATTTTTTTTGCCTTGCTTGATTCTTTGGAAGAAGTTTTTCACTTCCTTATTGACAATAACTTATTCCACCTAGAGGCAACCTTAGGTTAATTAAAAGAGGGAGCCGTAAGTTATGTCAGTAGGTGGCATTGATTCAAGCTAAGCAGTCGGAAGCACTATAAGCCTCTCCTTAGCTAGAGCTCAAGCACAAATCTTAGCTATGCCTTTGATGTCCATCTTTGAATAGTGGATCTCTATCTCTTCATGATTTAACTAGCAATTTGTGAGCAACAAACATGAAGGTTAGGAAGATGGAGTCAAATAACAATGTTAAAACTAAAGGGAAAACATAAATAAAGCACAGATTAGGTGTCGGATGGTCCTAATGCTAATAGTCGAATGATGAGATCCTAGTCTTTGACTAAAAGATCTTTGAATGAACGTCCTGGAGATGGTTTGGTAGGTCTAGACCATTTTGAACGGTAAAGCGACTCTCCATCTTGAAGAAAGAACAAGTGGAACCCCTTTACTACTCAAACCTTAAAGAAAGAGTGCTTCTAGGTATGAACGCTGGTGAGAATATTCTCTATTAAAACCCTGTCATGACATTAAAGAAAGTACACCTAACCTCTAGCTTTCTATTGAGACTATGTAAAGAAGAAGAGGAAAGACTCTACTACAGGGGTAGGTCGAAGCTGAAGACTCAAAACTTTGAAGTAGAAGAGCAAGGTCCAAACATTCTAGGTTAACTATGAAGGGCAGCCACTTATAGCTTGCAAGTTATTCTTTTGAAGAGTAGAGAAAGAAAGAAAGACATAAAGATGGTTGACTATATCTCTGTAACACATCACAAAAGATGAAGTGTCGTAGCTACAAACCCCATTCATTTTCTTGAGCAAGCTCAAAGATAATCCCTTCGATAGACTCTTTTTGAACATGGACCCTTTCTAGCTCCTGGATCACACCAGGATCCTACCATTTAGAGGAAATGGCCATTCATTTAACATCCGGGTACATATCTCGTAAGTCATTGGGGGCAGCATCGATCAAGTGGACTTGTTTGTGTCTATGGTCATTATGAGATCGATTGTCCATGATTATTTAGAGGGGGCGAGCAAAGTGGTAAATGATACTTTGAAGTGAATATTCCCAAAGGTCAAATGAAGAATTAGAGTGTAATGAGAGGTCAATAGGGTCACCCAAGCTACTAGCCATGAAGGGGATAAAGCATAATGAGAAAAACCACCTTCAAAGAAAAATAACAATAATTAGAATGAGGGAAGATCTAGGGAAGGATAATTGGAAAAAGCGAATGGATAACAATGGAAGGCATCAATAAAAAAAAATAGGAAGAAAGGGAAGAAAGAAGAAAAATTGGATGTAGGGCTATGCATCGGTTTCTCTAGTGCAACCCGAAAAAGAGGTAATTGGTGCAGGGCATAACCACCATGAAGAAAGCATCGTAGTTAGTGCATTTTAGGAAAAAAAAACATAAAAATGTAAAATGAAACATTACAGAAGTGGAGGTAAGAAATTACTTGCCAGAAGCTGTGGTGGAGAAGCTGGTGTCTAGGCAAGTGGCACCAGAGAAGGAGGCTGTGAGTGGTGGTGGCAAGGTTTGAGCTGAGAAAGAGAAAGTAGAAGAACCGCCTCAATAAGGCTGATTGGGCTTTTATAGATAAGGTAAGGAGGACCCTATAGGTAGAGGACAACCAAATGAATGGCCTGGATGATGATCTGTGTCATCAAAATAATTATTGCAAGTCTCAAGATCTCTCAAGACGCCAAACCATCATTACTAACAACATAAACAGCAATTAACCTAAGGAAATTAAAATGTTGTTAGATAGGCCAACTGTGTGGCTTGCTGAGAAGGAAGAGGGTGAATGGCATAGCCTAAAATAATATGTAGTCTTTGGCCATTTGACCAATGGTTGACCTAGCAAGCTAGGTGAATATTTAGCATTTTGGTACTATTTAACCTAGATTGAACGACCTAGGACACAAAATCAGTCAAGAACTTTGTGAATTAACTACTCAAACAAAACATGACAAAAGGTGTGACTAAGCTTGCATGAACAATGTGATACTAGTAACCGCTTAATAAGATTCTTGCTGACATTACTAATACGTTGTAGATACGTGATAACATATCATTCATATAGAAACACATTCTTTAACATGTTCGACATCAATATATACCAGCAAGTATCCCTCGTCTCAAATGATTTTCTATACACTTACTGAAACTCTGTTGAAACACTAATTTGATCATCAGAGCATACTTGGTGGATCACTTTCGTCGCGTGTGACTTACTTTGTTGTGTTTATATATCATTCCTCAGCTTTACCTCACTTCGCCGATCAACTTCGCCAATTGAAGACTTTCACTTACAAAAATACAAGATAATATGAATTTTCTCGAAGCACACCCTTTGATCAAAATAATTACATGTCCTTCCAAAATTTTCTAGTCTAAGAATAAATTGATGTAACCTTGAGCATGCGGCTTAAACACTAATTAATTGTACTGTTCGATTCAGACTACCAATTCGTACCATGAAAAGAGCGAAGCAGATAATTTTTTTTTTCACTTCATAAATGTTATTTGGAGCATTTTACTTTTCATTATTCTAAACTCTTGATTTACTCAGTCGATAAGCCTTTTTTTTTTTTAAATTCAAATTCTATTACTATCAATTTGAAAAGGATTAGATAATCTGTAAATATTATAATGAACTTTAAAATAGCTGACAATATATTCTAGCTTTAAAATGAAACAACTTATTGTACTCTTAAACTCTTAGTTTTAAAAAAATAAATGATATTTTCTTTATGTACAAACTATTTAAAAAATTTACAAATACAAAAAATATTTGATATTTAAGGTCCGATTATTTGATAAGAAAACAATTTTCTAAAAACTATGTTTGGGGGCAATAAGAAATTGGTTAATAGAAATTAGATTCTAGTTAATAGAAAATAATAATATATTCAGAAAAAATTAAGTTCACATTTTAATTAAAAAAATTATTTTTCTAAATCATCTTATATTGCATAGTCCCACCTCACCTTATTTTACTTTCCTTCATTCTCTTTCTCTTACCGCTTTCTTATCTTTCTCTCTTTATCATGCATTATTTCTTTTCTCACTCTTCTCCTCCCTCCATTTCTTCCATTCTCTCCTTTCTTTCTTCGGTGTCCCTCCATTCCCTCTCAATCGATCCCTTTTTCCTTTACTCTCTTTCTTTTATTTTTTTCTTCCTTCTCTTATTTTATTTCTATCAATATTGATATTTAATAATTATATTAAAAATTATGTTAAAAAAGTATGTTATATGATTAAGAAAGTTGATAAATATAATTAATAATTATGATCAAAATTAATTGAATATGAATTAACTTTATAAAAAAATAAAGAAGATAAAAAAAATTAGTGAATATTTTTGTTTTTAGTCTAAAATGTACTTAATTTTTTTTTTTTACTAGAAAAGATTTGTTACTTTAACAAAACAATTATTACATGATTTGAGTTTAAAGATGAAAATTATATGTATAACAATATTTTTTAATAAAAAATAATTTATCTTTATATACTAAATAAGAGAAAGTATTTTCTCTTACGTTGCCCAAATAATAAAAATTCAATTCCTTTTATAAACTGCATTTTATTACAAACATATTTTTGTTAAAATATCTTCTTCTTTTTTTTATCAAAACAAATGGATCCTTGCCATCAATATATTTTTGATTGGTTCACTGAGATCTGTATATATTTCAAAGGACTTTTAAGTTTAAAATATCTCATTGAATTTGTTTGGGATTGAATTTATCAGAAAAATATAAATCGGCATGCTTGAGCTCTCAATTGACAAAAAAAAATAGTTAAATTAATATTTTATCAATTGAACAATTCAAAGAAAAATGAATAAATAAATAATTAATTGTAAATATAGCAGTTACTGCAAATGATGTCATCGTTCAAAGAATTCATGTTTGAATATAGTGTTGTTAGTGAAGTCCGAGCAATTGTTTTGTGCTGACAAGAAGGTTTGTAGGAAGAAGGACTAAGCTGAGGATTTGAGATAAGCAACTTTTTTATGGTAAAATAATTAAGAGTAATTCTTTTCAATTTTTTTATTTTAAATTTTATAAATTATTTTTTTAATATTATTTCTATAAAATATTAATTTATTTGATTTGATTTTCAATTAATGTCCTTATGAAAATTAGTTTGTTCGATTTCGTTACTTTCAAAATGAATTTGAATAAATTAATATTTTATAGAAATAAAATTTATAAAAAATATTTTAAATGGATAAAAATGACAAAAATTAAATTTTAAATTAATAGGAAAGGGGGTTTATTCAATAAATTAATGTTAAAACTTTTCTTAAAGCTGACCTACTCAAACATTGAATTAAGATTTGGTCGCAAGATTTTAAAATCACGAATCAAATGAGCTAATTTATTTTGGTCTATTTATAAATTAGACTAAAATTTAATTAGTTTATTTCAATTATTTTTGTGGACCAACCGCAAAAGCTCACAAACTCAGTTTTACAAACTCTATAATTGAAGAAGTTTTAATGTATATCAGTACATAAAATGTATGGAATTAATTGGAAATTAATGAGTGTAAACCACATTTAAATATTATTAATTAATTATTATCTGTCAATTTGTAATTCACTTCACTGATAAAAAGGTTTTTAGACTATGACTAACAGCTACTGACAGACTTATTATACTAATGTTCAATCACTTGGACCTGATCATGAACATCTGGGATTTATTGACAAACTAATGTTCAAAATATAGTACTTCATTTTTAATAATCTGTTTAAAATGTACGATGCTATTTTGGTCAAGCATATGATCTTATATTTGCGTACAACTTTTAAACTTCTTTCCGTAAGTTTCTGTTATCTCGAGATTTATATTTAAGTGCTATTGTTCAAAATTTCATCAACCTCCTTACCATCCCAACTCTCGCCCATCGTCATTAGAGGCCACTATCATTATTGAATGCACAAATAATACAATATTTCTTGCATTGTCACTATTCCATACAATCACTGGCCATGAAGCCTTATCTAATTCTTTAGACTATTTTACCCTTGACTGCATAATTGTATATAAGGCCATTATGTATGCTCCAAAAACTCAATGACATATTATTATAAGCTCTTTATCTACACCCCTCCTAACTTAAGTATCAGAGTATCTTTTGGCAATCTCTGACTTATGTTTTTTTCTGTGTATATCACTAGTAGAGCTGTTAAAATGGGTTGAGCCCATCGGATTAGCCCGCCCCGCCATGTAAATGGGTTGGTTTGGATTAAGATTTTTCTGGCCTGTTTAGAAGTGGGTTTTTGAGCCAGCCCCATTTGGGTTGTGGGTTGAGGCGGGTCGAGGGCGAGTTGGGTCGGGGCGGGCCGGCTTTTTTTTACAGTTCTACTTGAATTAGAGCTACTAAAATAGGTTGGCCCGTTCCGCCATACAAATGAGTTGGGTTGGGTTAAGATTTTACTGTCCCATTTAGAAGTGGATTTCTGAGACCGCCCGTTTGGGTTATGGGTTGAGGCAGGTCAGGGCGGATTGGGACGGGCCGGCCCATTTTGACAGCTCTAATCACTAGTACCACTCTTCATAGACAATAGGCTAATTGGTGTCATATGTGACTCTTCTTCCACTTCAATTGAAAGAGTCTAAACCTAGCGAACCCCTGATCTTTTCCTTTGCTCAAAAAGCCACCTCACTACAAGAAAAATAGGATTTTCTAACAGAATATTCCAACGGATTAAACTCCATTGAAAAATTCCAACGGAAACTCTAACGGATCAAACTCCGTTGGAATATTCCAACAGAAATTGCAATGGACGATCGTCCATTGGAATATTCTAACAGAAATTACAACGGATAGAAATTCCATTTGAATATCCGTTGGAATATCCGTTGGAATATTCAAAACACTCTGGTTTTTAAAATTTTTTTAATAAAAAGTTATTCCAACGGATATTTCAACGGAATTGCCCTTTGAAAATTAAAAGTAAAACGACACGTTTTACTTTACTATTCAATTCCAACGGACAATTCTGTTGGAATGTCTATTGAAATTTTTGAAATCCTTATTATCGCCCCTTGTTTCTTTTTCTGCAGATTTGGACGATTGCAGTCACTATTTCCTATCTTCCTCACGTGCTCTCGTCCTCTCCCGGTGCATTTTCTTCCTTGTTTGAAGCCAGATTTGCACCATAGTAAGGTGAAATAGTGAGTTTTCTTTGTTTTCCTTTGCTGTAAGTAATTGAATAGTTCTTTAGTTGGTGTACATAAGAATTTCTAGTTTGTTTTAGTTGAGGACATATATGCACACACGAAGCTATACTCTAATAATATGCCCAAAAAGAGAAAGCAAGCAATACATAAGAATTTCTGGTTCGTGTTTGGCAATAATATCATTTTTGTGGATGATGCATTGTTCTCTTGACATTGTAAACATTTTTCTTTATTGACAGTTTTTGCAACATGCTTATGTTTATCTATATTGATAATTAATTAAAATTCATACAATGTGAATGTTTTATCTTCAAAT
>JANHAO010014336.1:0-15378 GCA_026873985.1 Saraca asoca | reverse complement strand
GAAGGCCAAACTAGCCCCAATTGCCTGAATAATTATAATAAGGAAATTTCATGTTATTTGCCAAAGAATCATAGATAAGGTGAAACCTCAATCCTAGGCTTTTATTATTATTTGATTTATTTGCTATTTTTGTACTTGATCATTCTTTCTCTTGGCTATTTCTATTCAGGCAATTCTAACTGCAATCTTCTGGTAAGTTGAATAAAGATCCTTGTGGGATTCGACCCGTATTTGTCGGTCTCTACTACAGCTACGCTGTGCGCTTGTAGAGTAAAATGAGAAATAAAATCTATTTTATTTCTAATCATACATCAATAGGTTGCAATTGATTTTGATGGTTGGATAGCATAATTGAATAAATTGTCTTGCCTTTTGAATTTTGAATTTGATTAGTGTTGTGATGAACTTAAAGTGTTTGTGGACTAATTTTTGGTCGACATATAAGCTGTGAGATTTTGCTCCATTCTTGATCATTTTTATTAGGTTCCTCTTCTTTCTTATGTGTGATTTTTTTTAATGAAATTGTTGCTTTGGAACTTGCTTTGAATCTTTTTGGGATATATTAGCACTTACATGCATAAATATGATTAAGACATTAATTTGATTGAGTCACTTTTGCCCTTTTAGCCGACCTTGCAAAGTATCATTACTGAGTCCTTTTAAGCCTAATTGATTTTTTTCCTTATTATATAGCCTATTAAAAAGCTAAGCCTTGAATATCTTTACCTTTTCCTAACCGTAAGGATTAGCAAAGCATTTAATTCAGTAATGGGATGGATTTTTAAACAAGCGTGGTGGTGTGCTCAATGTTTGGTGAAAAAAGAATTAGGATTCATTTCATTGGTCAAGAAAAGAAAAGAAGAAACAAATGAAGAAAAAAAGAAAAAAAATCTTAATACAATTCAAGAGAAAGAAAACAAAAAAAATTGAATTTGAAAGAACAAGAAAATCTCCAAAAAGAAAGCACTCAAAATAAAAGAAAGTGAAAAAGTCAAGAAAAGGAAACAGAAAAAAAGAAGTGAAAAATGTGAAATTTGTGATATAGATTTTGATTTTAATTGATCCTTTGCTTGTTTAAATTCATGCCATAATGCTCTATTATTCTCCTTGGTTTTGCATTTTCATATCTATATCATTCCTTTCCTCCTTTTCCCTTGGCCACAATACAACATTTATGAAGTTCTTTTGATTTGTGTTATGCATGTCATTTGAGTAGTGAAGATTTGATGATAAGAAAGCTTATGATAATGCATTTTCATGGAATGAGATTGAGTGAAACACCTTCCCATCTTAAACACAAAGAGAGTTGCATGGAGAGCTTACCTTGTGAGATTTACCAAAGTTGATCTAGTTGCCTTTTGAATGAAATTGCTTTGCTAGTTAGATTTGAGCTTTAAGTTATCAAGAATTTGCTTCATAAGATGATATGTCCCCTTAAATTTTGGTTGTCACCTTGTTTTTGGTTTCGCATTCTCATTATTGTTGAAAAATTTTAGTATTTGAGTTTTTGTTTTGAGTCTAATTTAGTTTTCTTTTGGTGTCTTGCCTAAGGACGTGCAAGAGCTAAGTGTGAGGGAATTTGATAAAAACAAGTTATATATATTTTATATCCCTTTATACTTAGTCTTTTGTCATGTTTATATGCTTAATTGGATTCTTAAAATTGATTTTGTGGTTTGCTCAATTTTTGTGCTTAATTACATTTATTCAATAAATTTACCCTATTTTAAATTATTTTAGGTTTTTGGGCTATCTTAAATATTGTACCTCAGCTTTAGGTGATTCTTATATCTCTAAAAATCTAAAAGAAAGAGCTAACAATGTCATGCAAAGTCCTTAACCGAGTTCAGCTATTTTGAAAGTCAAATAAAGCTCACAAGCTAGAATAAAGTGTTAACCTGTGACCCATAACCAGTTTAAGTATTGTCATCATAAGTGGAGATCCATCAATAATTTTGGTCCAAATTAAAGCCTATAGGATAGCTAAGATCTATCCCAACAACTTTCATGAAGGGCTTGAGATCAAATTACAACATTTTGAATTAGTTTCATGATAGTGGACTTAAGTGCAAAATTCTATTACCGATTGGATTGCTCTGAAAAGCTATCTTGATTTTTGGCCTATAACATGAGCTAGGAATCAAGTTTTTATGGAAGGTCAAATCCATTGGACTCTTGAGAGACAAGGCTACATTTCATATGAAGGGATCCATATCCAATGAAGCCTTCTTCTAACCCTAATCAGTAGCCTAATCAAGAGACAATAACGTGAGCCTATAAATACTATGCTAAGCCATAATTATAATAATTTTTAGATTCTTTTCGTATTGTCTCTAACTTGGAAAAGGAGAAGAGCTCTGCTAAGGCAAGACTCCAGCCCTAATTAGGTTTCTTCTTTCCTTTTATTTTTCTTTTTTATTTTTGTATTAATGTGTAGCTAATCTAATCTCCATTTCAATCTAAGGGAATTTCTGCACCAATTCATTCACTGATTATGAGACTTGCTCTTAATTCCAATTTATTCCCAATTTAATTCACTTGATTCTCTATTTTTACTGCTTATGATTGCAATGTATGATTTATTAAGGGGATCATAATTAATTGTTCAAAGTGATTTAATGCTATTTAAATTTTCATAAGCAAATTCACTATTTGTGGTTGTTTGGTTGTGGGGTAACAATAGAATTTTGATTTTTTACTAGGTTGAGTCAATTCTCCTAGAGAATTGAGGGTAATTAGTAAATTTGCTACTGGGGTGAATTAATTAGCTAAACTTGGTGTTTTTAGAACTTAACGCTCTTGGTAAGTTGGTTAAGGTGCTAGGCTTCAACAAATTAAGCAATAAGAATTAATTGGATACTGGGCTTGGTTGGCAAAATTATGAAAAAAATTAAAAAAAAATTAATTAGGTGTTGAGCTAAACTTGTTTCTTCACTAAGTAGTCAAAGTGGAAATGAAATAATAATGTCAAGGATAAGTCACTGAATTGGTTGTAGAAGTCTCTTGAATTGAGTTTTTCTCCTTCAATTTTCACTTTTTTCTTATTTTTGTTTAGCATGCATTCAACTTCTTTGTTTTAATTCTTAATCTAGACAGTATACAACCCCTATCATATTACACTACGACACATAGAAATCAATCTCTAGTCTTTATAGAATCAACTTGGACTCACCCTAGCTACTAGCTTAAGTAGTTTAGCATTATTATCTTTACTAATCTCGACAACCATCAAATGCAAAACATGAAGTTAAAGGGCCACAGTATGGTCGAGTTGGAATACTTTGATGTGGAGAAGGTGGAATTCAATCTGATGATCGAATGAATGAAAACATACAATTCCCAATAAACCTAAACCCTAATCCTATCTTCTTACAAATACTGGAACAGAATATTCAATTCTTGGTTGAGCAATAGTTGAACCAAATAAGAGGGTAAGGTGTGTACCCAAATGATAGGGTGCTTTTCTAAAAGGGATCAATTAGATAAAGCCTCCAAAAGGATTTAAATTGCCAAAATTCACCATGTTTGATGGTGAAGATAACTAACCAACAATTCAACAAATAGTTAGATTCATCGTCGAGTGTCAAGAAATAGGAGAAATGAAAATTTGAAAATGAAGTTTTCCCCTCTTTCTTTAACCAAAATGGTATCTAATCAGTATTCAAGTTTGTAGCCAAATTTTGTACATTCCTGGACACAAACAAAGAAATTATTTCACACTCAATTTTACAAAGGCAAGGTGAGAATTGGTTTAAATGAATTGCTAAGCATAAGAAAATCACCTATGGAAAGTGTCGATGATTAATTGTTTCGATTTTGATAAGCAAGGAGCTATTGTTTTACTTAAATAGTAGAATCTGAGATAGTTAAAATTATTACAGCAGGTCATAATTTTGTAGTTAGAAAAAGGCTAGTAAATTAGCAAATAACTAATATGTCTCAATTAGTCGAAAAGTAAGGAAAATTGAGTAGGTGTATGAAGAAAAAAAAAAGAAGAATTAAGAAATTTCCTTTCAAAAAGAAAAAATAGCTAATGTTGAAGAAAAGAAAGTAGAAGATGAAAACGAAATATATTTAGCTGAATTAAAACCCGACCTTCTATATTTATGTCCTTTGTTAAAAATTACATAAATAAAAAATAAAATAGACAGCATAAATAAAAAAATTACTCTTTTGACATAAATATAGTGGATGAGATTTTTGATATTATGTTGGAAAATAAATAAATAAAATTATCTGATAGCTACAAGGTTTTGACAAAGGAAGAAGTCAAAAATAAAAAATACTACAAGTATCACAATATGTTTGGCCACACCACTAACAATTGTGTATGTTTTAGGGATATGATTGAAAAAATGATCAAGCAAAAAAGACTTATATTTGCAAATAAAGGAAAGGAAATGGTTATAGACAAGGACCCTTTTTCAACAATTACAAACTATGTCGAACCTTCAAAATCAGACAAAGCAAATGCGATAATTATTCAAGAATGTGACCACCCTTTAGATGCACCTTTCATACCTAAAGCCTACCCAGGGGAAGGTGAATCAAATGCTAAATTCTTAAAGAGAATTGATTTCAAAGGTAAAATAGTGAAGATGTGTCCATGATGTGAAAGATACTATGATGAAGTGAATGTGCTACTTGCAAATCTTAGGGAGTGAAACTAAATTGACCCAAAGGAAAAATAAAAAGCTAAATGAACTACCTCAATTGTACGAAGGGGTATAATCATAAGGAGGGAAGATTAAAAGGGGAATTTGAGGGAAGTTGAAAGCAAAAGAGATAAAAGAGGAAAATCAATTTTCAAAAGAAGTGATTTCAACTATTGGACCCAATTGCACAAGAGGGAAGAAAATTATATCAATCAAACTCAAGTACCTTGAGGAAATATACCAAAAGAAAATGGTTTACTAATGAACCATGGTCAAATGAGAAACACATCCAAAAATCAAGCATCCCAAAGGACAAAATAGATGGTAGAATCTAACCTACCAACCATTGCCCTCGCTAAGAACTCAAAAGTGTCAAATGCAAAGGCAAGCTACTTTTAGAAGAAAACAAAAATGGGCCAATACCTTGACCAAATGCCATCTAGTCCTAGAGAAACAAGCAGAACTAAAAAAGAGCTAGTAGACTTAGCCAAACAATTAAAAACTAAAGGTCAAAAGATGGAAGTCAAAATGATTTGCATTTTGCTAATTGACTTTTCAATGAACTCTAAGCAAGATTCTATGGATGATTTCTATAACAAGAATGATTACCATGAGGTTGTCATGCTAGATGAAACTGCTTATGGTTTCTTCAAAAGGTTAATAGCAATGATGAGGGATCATTTACGTCCTTTACAAATAAAAGAAAACATCAATTGACATTTGATGAACCGTATCCTAATTGACAGTGGCACATTAATAAATCTAATACCAAGAGAAACTTTCATCAAACTTGGAAAATATGCTCTAGACCTAGTACCATCAAACATTGTAGTATCATATTTTGATGGATAAATGTCAGCATATGAAAGAGTGGTGCTAGTTAATTTGAAAGTTGACTCCATATCCTGGTAAACACTTTTTGTGGTAGTTTCAACTAAATCAAGTTACAACCTACTACTTGGTTGAGATCAGATTCTTGCAGTTGGTGTAGTACCTGTGACTGTTCACCAAAAGTTAGTAATATAGGCCTTGATTGGAATGCATTCTCTTTGATGGTAATCTCTGTTATGTCCATCAGACCCATAACTATTAAAGAAGATTTTGATATAAAGACAACTGGGGAGTACATCCTGAGTTCATCAAGATCTTCCATGACCCCAAAAGGCCGTAGGTTCAAGTTTGGCCTGTATGAATAATGAATGACATGTAAACATAATTAACAATCAAGTGAAACAAGAAAAATATGCTCCCAAATTATATTTACGATAATATTCCACTTGTATTTCTTGATTCACTTTTAAGATATGAGACTAAGGAAATTGAAGTCCAAGACCTATTGGAAGAAGTGGACCTAGGATCTGGAATCGAAAAAAGGCTGACATTTGTCAGTCATTACTACCTGAAATTGAAAAAACTAAAATAATTCAAGTATGAAAAGAGTATAAAGATTGTTTTGTATGGACTTATGAGAAACACTTGGGTTAAGCAAAATTCATTAAAACAAAGGATATTGATTAAAAAGGATTTCAACCACACAAACAAGCTCCCAGGCATTTTGCTTATGAAATAATCCATAAAATTGAGGAAGAAATTGGAAAGCAGATTAAGGCCAATTTCATACAAGCCACAAGATATGTCAAATGGATTTCAAATGTTGTTCCAATAATGAAGAAAAATGAAAAGCTTAGAGTCTATATCGATTTCAAAAACTTGAATGATGCAACAGCAATGGTGAATAGCCCAAGCCAATAGCCAACATACTAGTCAATTTTGCTTCAGGACACATTGTCATTAGCTTCATGGATGGAAATATTGGATATAATCAAGTGTGCATAACAAAAGTTGACATGTTGAAAACAACATTTAGATGTCTTGGGACAATGGGAACTTTTGAATCGATAGTAATGCCTTTCGACCAAAAAAATGCTAGAGTGATGTATCGAAAGGCATTGAATACCATTTTTCATGATATGATTGGCAAAATCATGGAGGTATACATTGATGATGTGGTAATCAAAGTTGAGTTTCAAGATGAACATATTTGAAATCTAATCCAAGCCTTTAAGTGAATACAATAGAATAATTTAAAAATGAACCTTTCAAAATGTGTATTTAGTGTATCTATAGGAAATTTTTTGGATTTCTTGATCCATCAAAAAGGAGTCAAGGTTAATAAGAACAAAATTATGGCAATCTTAGAAACTTCAGCCCCTTCAAACAAGGAAGAACTACAAAGTTTTCTTAGCAAGGTGAATTTCCTTTAACACTTCATTTCCAATTTATCTAGTCGATGGGGATATTTTCACCTTTACTCTAACTAAGAATAGAGGAGGAATTCTATTGCAAGGAATGCCACTAATACGCATTTGAAGAAATCAAGAAATATTTGATGTCGCCTCCAGTAATGTCATCCTTTGTAGCTGGAAGGCCGCTTAAGCTTTATGTGTCAGCTTCCGAAGATGTAATTGATAGTTTTCTAGCCCAAGATAATGAGATAAGTGTAGAGAGAGCTATTTTTTTATCTTTCTAGAATTTTAAATTCTATAGAACAAAAGTATTTGGCAATGGAAAAACTATGTTTGTCTTTGTATTATTCTTGTACAAAGTTACATTACTATTTGTTGTCAACCAATGTCCACATTATTGCAAAAATTGACATTTTAAAATATATGTTGTCAAAATTGATTATTCACGGACAAGATAGAAAATGGGCATTAAGTTTAACATTGTAGTGCATATCATCGAAAACCATCAAAGGATAGGCTGTCACCAATTTCGTAGTCAAAAATCATAAAAAATGCTCTAATTATGTAGGTATCAAGCCATGGATGTTATATTTTAATGGTTTCTATCATAAAAGGGGTTCAATTGTAGCAATCTTATTCATTACACTAGAATAGGAACTAGTCAAATTTTTATTTTTGTTGAACAAGAAATGTTCTAATAATGTGGCCAAATATGAGGCATTAATAGCCAACTTGAAAATTCTATTGGATTAAGGGGTAAGGTGTGTCAAAATTTACAATGGTTTGCAATTAGATATGAAACAAATTTCATAAAAATATCAATGTGTGAACATAAGACTATTGAAATATTTGGCAAAGACATTTGAAGTCTTGAAAAAATTTGAAGATGTAATAATAAGGCACATCCTCGAGATGAAAAAATGAGAAAGCAAACAAATTGGCTTAACTTGCCTTTAGGTATAAAATTGATAAAATAAAATTTGTCAAATTAATTCAGTGACATGCTTTCCTATAGACTTTTAAACTAGAGAAGCATGTTGAAACAAAATTTTGACCATTACATCCACAGATTAGAGAATGCCATTGATAAATTATTTACTTGATCCCTTTACATTGATTAGTAGAAGCGTTAAGACAAAAACCTTCAAATTTGTTATAGTGGATGGAAATCTTTACAAGAAAGGTTTCTAACGCTAGTTATTAAAATGTTTAGGAAATGACATAGCATTGATGGCATTAGTCGAAGTACATGAAGGAATCTATAGTGCCCATCAAGCTGGGATAAAAATAAAAAGGATCCTTATTCAACAACTTTTTGATTGGCCAAACATAATTTAGGATTGTAATGATTATGTGAGGGTTATGAAGAATGCCAAAAACATGGACCAATTCAAAGATTGCTAGCAACTAAACTATGTTATATAATAAAGCCATAGCCATTCAGAGGTTGGGTAATTGACCTAATTGAGAAAATATACCTACCATCCTCTAAAGGGCATTACTTTATCTTATTGGCAGTAGATTATTTTACTAAATGGGTTGAAGTTATCATGTACAAAGAAATAAAACAATTTAATGTGATCAATTTTATGGAGCATTATAGTGTATGTTGGTTCGATAATAACAAAATATTTTACTTATTTAATTGTTCTCTTACTAAGCTTTTTAAGGTCCAAAATGACTTATTTTAGTTGTGTTATTATATATTTATAGTGTGGTGTCAATTAGATTCATTATGGAAAATTCTATAGTATTTGGCTTTATTGAGCAGTTTCTGTATTTTGGCTATAACTTGAGCTATGGTTGTCCAATTAATGTGATTCTTTCCTTATAGGAAAGATAAGACATAGCTCTACAACTTTTATGAAGACTCCAAGGCTGAATCTCGCAAATGGATACCTGATATTGGAGTTGAAAAAAAACCAAAATACTACCTCAGCCTGTCTCGTGCAGCCTGACCTCTAAACACTCATTAAGAAATATCTGGAGCTATACAAGTTGAAATAAGGTCAAACTAAGCCCAAATGGAAGTTAAGATACAAAGCTACAACTTTTATGTAGACTTCTAGACCTGAATCCATCAAATTAGGCATGAAATTAGAGCTATAATTTAGAGACAGAATGCTGATGAATTGGGCCTCTGCAAAATTGGATTTTTAGGCCCCAATTAGCAAGAAGCTTAAGCCCAATTGACTATCCCTTGCACCAGCTCACACTCAACCAGTTGGAAGTCATTAAGTCAATGAAAAACTAGAGAATGTAGTATATAATGGCACAGTACATGCAAAGAGAGTAGTAGCAAGTAACCAAACTACACCAGCCATCATGATTGCTTACTCCACCATCCAGCAGTTAGCTTCTCTTTTCCCAGGAAAATTCCTTTTAGTTTAGTCTTTTTTTTAGTCAAGTTTTGAGAAGAGTTTTGGAGTTTTTGGAAGGTAGAGAGCAAGCTTTTGCTTTTCTCTTCTCTATAACTTTTTACCTTCCATGGAAGTCTAAACATTTGTAATTAGTCCAAGGGATTGACAGCTTGAAGATTATTGTAGAGATCCTATTTTCAACTTGCAATTCAATTATTTGTCATTTCCTCTCCTTTCCTCTCTGTTTTTACTGAGTTTTTTGAATTGAATGGCTTCATTTGATTTAGATGACTATATGATTATTGCTTAATAATCACTTTAGAAGAGAATGGTAGAAACTAAATAATCAATTGAGCTTTTGATGGACTATTTGTTAGCTGAGTTCTGCATAAGACTCATTAATCATTTCAAGGCTTCTTGTTATGATTGTAGGCTAGAAAATATGATTAACAATTAGATGAATATTTAGTGATCAAGGATACATTAATCTCAAGCTTAGTTGATTCCCTTGGGCTGGTTGGTTTACTTGCTTTTGTTTACGTTTCTGCTTTAGTGTTAGCTATTAGTATAGTTACTGCTAACCCCCCTCATTTCCATCTCTTAATCTAATTAATATCATCCAAAATGATCCAAGGGCTCGACTTGGTGTTGCCTATACTATAAGTAGTTTAGGTAGCTCGATTTATAAATTTTTAATCTCGATTGGCCTCGGTAGCCAATCATTCGGCTTACCTAAGACAATCACAACAGACCATGGGATGGTGTGTACTAGTAAATGAGTTAGAGAGTACATTGAATCAAAGGGAATTAAAATGCTAGCTTCAACACTATATTAAAATGCTAACTTTGACACTGTATTACATTCAAGCAAATGATCAGGTAAAAGCTTTCACTACGTTAATTATAAATGCGATTAGGAAGCACATCAAATAGTATCTAAGAAACTGGCACAAAATGCTTGATAATGCTTTCTCGGTTATAAGGAATACTCCCAACGAGTCAAAAAGAATTACGCCCTATAAATTAGTATTCAAGCATGATATTGTTATACCGGTTGAAGTGAAGATGCAATCTTGAAGGGTCCAAAAACAAAATCAATTATTTAAGAATGATTATAATGGTTTCATGCTCAATGAATTAGAAAATCTGGATAAAGAAAGGTGGTAGGCTTTGGATAGCTTGGTTCTTAATAAAGAAAAATTGGTGAGGTCTTACAACAAATAATTGAATGTAAAAAAATTTTTACGTTGCCTAATTGGTTTGGAAAGCCCTACTACCTATGTAGAAAATATTAGAATATGGCAAATAAACCCCACATTAGGAAAAGCCATTTGAAGTCATACATTTGTTCGATAGAAATAGTTATAAAGTAAAACATGTGAACAAAAACATTACTGAACTAATAAATGATAAATGTAAAAAAAAAAAAGTATGCAAACCAAGTATCCATGAAATGAACATCAAATATGTTGAATAAGAATATGATTACAAAAAACAAATGGAATCAAGCAATTTCTTAAAATTTAGGTTGAACATCAATCTAAACTTTTTTCATTGCTGATATGCTTCGATTCTTTGAGATTGTGCTAGCTTGTGAGCAACATTAGCTTCATGGACTCAAGATGAAATCACTTTTGAGATCAATAAGGACATCTTTCACCTTTTTGGAACTAGGTTCTATCTTTATTAGTTAACCTCACTACCAAATCCAACTTGCATTAATGGGCTTTGAGTTGGTGGAGCTCTTCTTACAAATTGGTAATCTTTGACTCCACCGCTACAATCCAATTTGAGTTACCATCAGCCAATTCTAAGGTTGTGCTGTGTTTTTTTATCAAAGTCTTTCTGGTCTCTGCTACTTGCCTCCATAAATGAATTAACTCTTCTTTTCTAGTGGACAACTCTCAGAGCATTTTGTCAACAATAGCAAAATCCTTGACTCTTTCTACAAATGAAGATACATGTTCTTGAAAATTGAGGATGAATGACCCGATTGATAGTAATTTTGGCCTTGGAAGCATCTTGTAAAGTTTGTAGAGAAGCATAGAAGGCATCATGTTAGTCAATACTTGAAAGGGCCACCTTCATGTCATTATATAGAATAGTGTTTAAGGCTTCGATGGCTTGCTTTATATGTTCCCATCTGCTAGGGTTATCCATCAAAATAGAAAGATTTTCCACTCTTGTTCCTGTGGAGAAAGTCATGGGAAAAGTTTCACCCTTTTTAAATAGTAATGACTCTAATGTTACTATTACCTTATCCACCTTGTCAAAAAAAGGAATACACCAACATCCAGCATTTGAGTATCCTGATGAGGCAAAGTGATAGCCAATAGGAGCTTTAATATTGGTAAAGGGGAGGCAAGAAATTCACTACTTGCCTAGAATCACAGAGGGACCCAAAGCCTATCAACCAATGTTTTCAATTGTCATTTGTTCCAAAGGCAAAATGACATCAGCTATGTTTAATTCTTGTATAATAAATCAACATTAGAAAAGCAAGAGGACAAGAGGAAAATAAAATAGAAATAGTCCAAATATACCTTAGATTGAGTCATGTCTTGAGCAAATGCAAAAGGCACTTACAAAGTTGGAAGAGAAGGGATTGGTGCAATTTGTCTAGAAGTCATGCTGATCCTTTTCAATTTAATGGGCTTTTTACTTTTAGGTTAATCACTCATTT
The DNA here is from genome assembly GCA_026873985.1 of Saraca asoca. Classification (NCBI taxonomy): domain Eukaryota; kingdom Viridiplantae; phylum Streptophyta; class Magnoliopsida; order Fabales; family Fabaceae; genus Saraca; species Saraca asoca. The sequence goes on along the minus strand of JANHAO010014336.1, from coordinate 3,434 downwards.
GTTTGGTCACCATGTCCTTCTTAGCCACTTAAAACTAGTCAAGTTAAAGGCTGTTTTTCTTTGGTATTTCCTTTTCTTCGTTGAGGCTAGTGGTTTATCATTCAAGAACATGGCATATTCTTCCTTGTGTTTCTTTCACAATTCATCAGTAATGGATCCTGTGGTATCATCACCTCAAGCTATGTTAGGTATTTCAATTGGTATAGCTAATTCTACAAATAAGCAAGACAAAGAAGCATGTAAAATTTGAAGAAAATGCATAACATCAGCCTATTGGCAGTCAAATTACATCAACCAATGAAGCTCTTGAAACCCCAAACTGCAATCTGGTTTATGTGTAAGAGGGGGAGATGTAGAGAGATGGAGAGGAAGAATGGCGATGAGAGACACTAGGAGTTTTCAACATAGTTTGACTAAAGTTAATTGATCGATTCCTACATCCACAGTAATATATTACTTACTAAAATGTGTTTACAAAGTACATGATTTTCTTTGGGGATCATCTCAATCTAAGAATATCTTTCAGAATTGGCCCCCTATACAATAATCTCAACCCATTTATAGTTGCAGGGGTGTACAATCTTAGTGTGTTTCAGAAAAGGAAAAATAATAAATTAATGGCAAGTTGGTTCTGTTCTTGGGTTTAACCAAATTGAGCTTTCTGGAAGATGGTTGAGGTGGCATGCTTTGACCAGCAAGCTATAGCCCATCCTCAATTTAAGATAAGCTGGGTTTCTTCCAGTTGGGTTCATTTATTGGGCTTTTGCTAGCCCATTTGAATTATTCCAAAAATACCCATAACAAAACCCATTACCTAAAGAATTCACCACACAAGCCACTAGAAATTGACCATCATTGATAGGACATCGATAGTGATAAGTGATAATAACTTTGAAATGGATGTTTGGTATAATTGGCTTGGATAGGCTGAATTAGGCATTCAATAAAGGTATGAGTTCCAACTTCAATGAGGAAATGGTCATTTTTACTGATTATGATTGTATGCTTTCCACCAAGAATGATGGTGATGCTTATAATAGGACCTATTTTCTTATTGAGGGTTTCATTTGCTTCAATGGTCATGTACTTCACATGCTTGTGGTTATATTTGATTTTACAATACTTTTCAAAGGCCATTATTTCAACAGTATGCATACTTACAATCTTGGACAATGCTTTAATAGCCTGCACATTCACATAATGAGAAATCCAATTAGAGACTAGTGTATTAAAGTATAAATAAGTCTTGGAGAACCATTTTATAAGAAAAATGCAGTGTAAGTAAAACATAGAGAAAAGTTGTGCAGTTCAAATTGTGCTCACATGGCTGAATTAACCTCTTCAACAATATAACATTCAAACGACTTCATAGTTTATCCATAAAATTGTTTGTCTAAGATCATGGATGGGCACCCTTGTACCAAGCCATGTTGATAAGTTAAATTATTAGGCAAAAAGAGTTTAACACCTAAAGTCAACTCTTGAGGGAGACCAAAAAACAAGTACTATGGATATAGGTTAATATTTTCAAAGAGATGTGCTAAAAAGAACAGCCCTAATCCTAGTTGTTGACCTTCATGCAACAAAACCACCAAAGGCAGGAAAGAAAAAGTAATTTTCAATGAGGAAACACAAAAAAGGTGTTCACAAAGCTAGTAAATGAAGAATGCGATATGCTTGCTCTAAGAGACTAGGGAGTCGGGAGACCCTTGGAATGTCAACAGAACATTGAATAAGTAGAATTCCTGGTAGAAATAAGCACAAGCTAATAAAGGTTTTTGGTTAGGGGAGAAAATGAGGCTAAAACAATTTCCCCCATGAGGTCTCAGACTAGTGATGGTTGTGACATCAATAATAGAAGGACCTATCAAACCATAAAAGACATGGAGACTACTGGTGGATGATGACCAAAAATACAATGTAGCTCCTATCATAAGGGATAAACATTTTAAAGAGAATCTAGATAGCTAGATGACGTCAAAAATGCCTAATTCTGTCTTCCAAAAGAGCTCTTTCTCTAACTGAACCCTCTCCAACCAAGCTAAATATGTCAAAGATGGAGTTAAAAATTCCAGAAAACCCTAACATTTTTTGAATCCACATAGTAACAAGGATAAACCTAGATAATAATAAAATTTTTTGCATAAATGAGAAATCCATGTTTGGTTTATTAGTGGGAAGAGGACCAAGATAAAAATTTGGTAGTTCACCTTCACTAACATCAAATTTAGTTAAGGGTATGAATACCTTGAATTAAAGGATGAAGAGTGTTTCTAAATGAGCATATGGAACTTTAATCGCTCCAAATGCTTGAGAGGAAGAGCTTAAAGCAATGGCCATGTTTTGACAAAAGAAAAAGACAAAAAGGAGCAAGAGCAGCACAAAAGTACACATTTAGGAAGAACCAGGAGTAATATGAGTAAGTAAGGGCAAAATGAGCTCTAGAATATGGATAGCTTAAACAGATGATTAAGTGTCAAGGCCATAAATTAGTAGAGCAATTAAGACTATACCACAATTCGTAAAAGGCGCCTTTTTCTTAGCCAAGGAAGATCAATTTTGAATAATTCAAATGCCAAACTGTTTAGAATTTCATTTTCTACATCTCTTCAAATTTAGTTTTCCTAAAAAGCATAAAAAGGAAATTCAACCAAGAATTCAAAAAATTTAAGCTAAAAACAAAAATAAAAGAAAACCATGAAAACCTAAGCAAGGCAGAGGCATATAATGGCTCTGATACCAACTGTAAGCTTTCTTAAAAGAAAACTAGCATGCCCAAGTATGTAAGTATGGTGGAAATGTTCCAAATTCCTTAGAGATGGTGTAAGAGTCAAGAATAGCCAAGCATATTACCCTTTACAATCTTCTAAATATATAGAAGTTAAAATCAATGTCATCCCATCAAGATGTGACCCATCAAGGAAGATTAAATTCATGCAAGCTATGAACCACTCAATGCATGCACAAATCATCATTGAAGGGAGTAAATAGAGGAAGTGAATCAAAATTGAAGGCAACTGTTTCAAATAACCAAAATTAGGGAATCAAAATTGAAGACAACCATTTTGAGTAACCAAAAATAAGAGAATTAAAATTGAAGGTAGTCATTTTCCACTCCTCTCTACCTTTTCTTACAAAGCCAAATTTACCCAATTCTATAACACAACTTCCAATGGAAAAAATGTCACCGCCACCATTGACAACACTGCCATTTATGGCTTATTCATGTGTTATGGAGACATGTCCCTTTTACCATCTGAAGAGTGCTTGGAGTATGTTGTTGAAGGTGTAATTGAACTTTATCACCACAAGAAATGAGCCATTATTTGGCATGATGAGTACATGTTGCTGTAAGAGGTGAGCTTGAATGTAGAGAGAGAAAGTTCAAAAATTTCAATGGCAAATCTCAAATTCAAGCTCTTCCCAAGATCTAA
>JANHAO010014335.1:0-15397 GCA_026873985.1 Saraca asoca | reverse complement strand
ATCTAAACCACGAAAGTAGGCAATTGGGTTGATTTAAGTACTATTATTAGACCTTGAAAGAGGCTAGTAATTAATTTAGGCTAAATCATCCTCAATTATCTAAGTAATCACCAACGGCCCCAAAAACTTAATTTTTAAAGATCATAACGGCGCCAATAACTATTACTAGGAACATGGCTGTGCTTTGGGACACAGACTGGCTGTGTTTTGGGTTAGATGTTGCACCAAACATGGCCGTCTCCAAGGACACGGCTAGGCTGTGTTCGGTGCTGGCTTCTTTAATTTCTTCAGCTTTAATCATGGTTGACTTGGGTTCTTCACATGGCTTCTTTCTTAGCTTCTCCTCAATTCAAGTGCATTCTAAACTTCTGCTTTCATCTTCCTTTTAAAGCCTCTTTGCTAACCTAAAAAGATAAATACAAACTACAGTAGTACCAATGAACAAATGGACTAAACTAAAACAAAAAGTGTAGCAAAACTACAAATTAATAACAAATCAAGAGGTGATAATCAACATAATAATAGGCATTTTATTCATTTATCATAAAGCAAGTTGAGAGTTAGGGTACTTATGTTATATGTGTTCTCTGTTTCTGTGAAATGTACTAGCAAAGGCCTAGCAACAAACCAAGTTAGAATGAGAGAAGAGCCAAGCTCGCTAAACTACTGTCTATATGGACATAGAACAAGACAAAAGTCCCAGCTCGCTAAGTGAAAGGATCCGACTCACATAGCTGATAGCTCGCTATACGTGAGCTCACGTTGCCAAAGGTGAGCTTGTGAAGATCGCCCTCGCTAACCAAAGGCTAGCAGCAACTGAGAGTCCCATCTCAAGGGCATTACACCTCACTTAGCAAAGAGCTTGTTGAGGAAAGCCTTGAAGTAATGACCCTCTTAGACTTAGTGCGTGGGACCAGCCTACAAGAAGCAGCATCGCGGGCCCACCTATAGAAAGCATTCTACTAAAGTTAGCAGGCAGTTTGCAAAAGCCAATTTGTAGAGGCTACACTTGTCATTTACATTTATTATTTGAAGTACCAGAAATATAAACTATATAATTATACTTGTAACCTTCTGCCTTCTATAAAAAAGGGAAAGGAGCTCTCTGTAAAAAATAAAATAAAAATTGAAGCAAAGATATTGTACTCAAATTCTGCTAAAATTTCTTCATAAGTAATAAAACACTACCATAGACATAGGGACTAGTGCCACCTGATTTTGGATGAACCATGTTAAAACCTTTGTTGTGTTCATCCTATTCTTGGTCTATTTTCTACTGTTAGCTGTATTTGTTTACATTTGCACAACCAGATAGTAGTTTGGATACACAAGAACCCCTCTCATTGGCTGAATTTGACAGAACCGAAATCCACCGTCAACAGGTACTAAAACTTTGTGAAGACTATTACTCAAATTTACTATACTATATACATTTATAAAGCATAAGTATTTCAAAATCTTGGGATATGTATACCGATTTCATATTGGGTACTGCTACGTTTGAATATTTCATAGGTATATATTGGGCATGCATTTATTGAAAAACATAAAAATTAAAAATTGGATACTTGAAAGGTATATATGAGTACATATTTCTTTTGATAAGTGGAAGTTACAAGCTATTTTTCTAGTAATGATCATATGATAAATCATGAAGCTAATACTCTTAGAATTTTTAAAAAAATTCTTTACTTTGTTTTTAAGTTTTATATTTAAAAATATCTTTATGAAATATAATTTTTTTTATCTTAGTTTGATGATTGTTCATGATATGTTATATAATATTATTATTTCCTTGTAATGTTATTTGATAATTTTGTTATTAACTTATATTATAATAGTCATTGCATGTTGTGCATGATTTATTCAAAAAGAAATTTCATGTAATGGCTTCACCTGAGAGGACATGACCACACGAGGATATCAAGAGCATAGTTGACATAAGAGTTGATTTGTAAAATTTAGTTTTAAGATTTATTTATATATTAGGCAATTTATTAATATACTAATTTCTTGCATTAATTTGATTAAAAAATTCTCTTAAGATTTATTATTTCATGGACAACTCTAGGCTACAAAGTAACATAAAATAGATCAATGTAAAAATATGTTTTTTTTATTATCTTGAATATCTTTTATAATAATCAAAAAAATTTGTGAATTAAAATGGTTCTTTTAGTACATATTTGACTTGTTGTAGTGCCATTGTAATAAAAGGAAATGTGGTGTGCAGATATTTTGTTACGAGGCATATGAGTGATATAATCACTCAAATGATGTAAGGCCAAGATCTACATAAGATAATAAATATTTTTAGTTTAGTAAACACCTATATGTTTATGTTTTGATTTTAATATGTTAGTTTTGTATAATCTTGTAGTACATTGAAGGAGATCAAAGTCCCTATACTCAGGCAAAAATTGATGATATTTGAGATTAATAGGTGGAATTTCTCCTATTTAGTTAGGTTAAATAAATTTGTCATCATTATGATTACCAAGGTTGTTCAGGTAACACCCAAGTAGCCATTAGAGTACTTTCCCTTTCAATATTAGGGTATTTGCAATTTTAGGAAGAGGTACTGCTAGTTTTTTTTTTAAATATTTATTTAGTATCAACTAGATGCTTACTTGCCATTAATATTTTTTTAGATTTCACTTAAATTGAAGATATTGTTGCTTTTGGTTTAACAAGCCCAACTTCTTACTTTCTTTAGTTTTGGTGTTGTTTTGCATGAGATAATTACAAGCTACCCTACAATAACCAAAATTAAAGAGAAAAATCACATTGTAAAAAATGTCGATTCCATGCTGCCTTTGGGGGATATTGGTAATATTGTGAATTCAAGATTAAAAAGACAGTTTGAGATAGATGTTGCAAGAAAATCCTTAGATATTGCAATATCATGTATGGCACCAAGTTCCTCTAATAAGCCAATCATGAGGACAGGGTTAGATGTATCAAATTGTTGTTTTGACATGTTTTGATTTTAACATGTTAGCTTTGTAGCTTTAGTGCCTTAAATTTCTTGGTAATCCAATTAAATGTAAGAATTTTTTGAAGTTGAGATTACATTGGGTGATTGAAGATTTTGGCAGGATGGTTATTTGGTGGAATTGGGAAATCTAGATATTAGGAATTTTATTTCTACATAAATTATGATGTAACAATAGGTTTCTGTAAATGATGTAGCTAGTAGCAAGTTTCTATAAATGAGGAAAGCTAAAAAAATATTACATGTCAATTTTTTTAAAAAAAGACAAGGAAAATATGTCGAATTTTTTATACAATCGACGTTTTAATGATTTTACACATTGGTTCAATACAAAAACCAATGCTATCATTTTTTTAAAAAAATATTTGATGTTATTTGTTTATAAATAGAGACGTGTTAAATTTTGTTAAAAGAAAAGACGTTAGTTCATAAAATAAACTGACGTTGTAACATTGGTTTTATACATTGGTTCAATATAAAAACTGACATTGTATCTTTTTTAAAAAATATTCATGTTACTTTTTTATTAAATAGAGTCATGTTAAATTTTTCTTCAAAAGAAAAGAAGTCAATTCATAAAATAAATCAACATTACAATGTTTTTACATGCCGGTTAGAAAGTTCTAACATACAACATTGTTATGATAGATGTCGATTTCTAAAGTGACATGGTTCATGTAACATAACCCACATGTAAGTGTATTTTTATAGTAGTGGGCTTTGATGAATGGCATCCTTAACCTAACATAGCTTTCAAGATATTTACCAGTCTAATGCTCCTCAGCTCCTCCTTTAAGTCTTTCTTGGCTTTATCTCATTTAACTCGCACCATTGAGCATTTGCTTCCTTCACAACCGTTAGGTAATTGCCTTCGTAACTTTGGTGTCCTAGGCTTTATTGCCTCTACACACTTTGTGATATACCTTTGTAGATTTTACTTTGTTGTCTTGATACTCTCTCATGTGCCACTGTCTCCATAATTCTTTGGTTCATTGATACTCTCTCACGTGCCACTATCTCCACAATTCTCTAGTTTGTTACCTCTATAACTTATTTAGTCTTACTGCATTTGTAGCATTTAGATTTTTACCTCCGTAACTTGTGCTTGCCTCACTATCTTCGCAGCTTGTAAGCATGTTGTCCCCATATAGCTCTTGATTTGCTACTTCTGTAGCTTAAGTATGTGCTACCTCTATAGCTTGTGTGTTTACTTAGCATTTTGAACCGCTTATTGACAGATAGCCCTACATCCAATATGCCATTCCACTAATGTGAAAGACGTAAATCTCATGCCTTGCTCTTGCATAAGTCCCATTCTTTATTGACAAAACACTTGCAAGTCTCATTTCTTACTCAAAAGTTTGCTTGCATTAGGTTTGGTCAATCCATTATACTTCGCTATGCCATTTTACCACTTAATTAGATCTCCTTAATTCTCTTTGAATTGACACCCTTGTGGCATCTTAGCCATCACAACCTTTTAGTGTGGATGCTACCTAGCATCTTGGCTTTCATGACCCCTCCTAGGTTTGTGCACTTTAGTGCTATCTCTTTGAAGTTGATATTGGCTTATCTCTCATGACCCTTATACTGATTTGCTAGTATCTTGGCCCTTTTGGCCACTTCTTTGATAATTAATGCCATCTCTTTGCATTTTTGATATTCTTCAATGTCTAGGCCCTTGTAACCTAGTCCTAATGTATATTCCATATGACTCCTTCTTCAAGTGTATCCTTGTGATGACTCATTCTTTTAGTGCATCCTCTTGATGGCTCCCCCACATCAATGACCTGATGGTAGTTAAGCATAAAGTATCCTCCACTCTAGCTTGAGCTTCACTTTATGTATGAGCAATTGTAAACCCCATGGTTATTTTCACAGAGTTTGTCTTGTGACTAAGTTGTATTAGCTTGCAACTTCTCAAGTGATTGTTGCAACTCCACTATGTGACTATGTAGCTCTAGTTCACATCTTTTATGATTGTCGCTTGTCTTGTGGCTATAATATGCTAGCTCTTCTAGCATCTCATTTCAAATCTTATGGTTAAATGTTGTAGCCTGCTTATTACAGCCCCTCGAGTATTGTACACAATTGATCCCTCATAGATCAACTTTATCCCCTCCAAGAGAACTCCTTTGAGTAAGATTCATGCTCTCTAACATAATTTTGTACTCCTTTAATAAGATTTGTTCACTTAACACATCTTTTTAGAAATGTCATATCTAAATCACCACACTTTGATCCCTAGCCTGTGCTATAGTGCCCATCCAGGTCATTAGATGTGCCTCCTAAAGAGCATTCTAAGCTAAAGGCCTAATGGCACTAATAGACATTTTTTCTGATTTGACATAAATGCTTTTCTCCTAGCTCAAAAGAGTTCTAACAAACCATCTCATATGGACAAAAGGATAAAAATATAAGGATCATAACCATGTGCTTTTCTACTTGTACTAGACAAATGATTTATGCTAAAAAATAGGAAAAATATAAAAAAAATAATATACAAGTGCATTTTCTCCCAAATTCTCACCATAGCACCTTCTCTTCATGCTTGATTTTTATGTCAAATTTTGTCCAAAACTTAGCATGTTTGCTTGCCAAATTAGTTCACAAGGCTAGTTTATGACATAAAGGAAGATTTTTTGTCAACTTGGTAGTTGCCTTCTTTTCATTTATTAATGAAAAATTTGATCAACATGCTTCATTTATGCCTTGTTTTCATTTCTCAGCTCCTCATAGTGTTAAAACCTGACTTTTTGACAGATACCTTAGCATTTACCAAAAACCTATTGACAACTTATGCCATTTTTTTTGAATAAAAATAAGAGCAGACAATTTGGTTAAAAATGATACTTTCTTTTTTATAATAGAAGGAGCATCAAATCATTTAACAAACATAAGATTTTGAATTCAAATAGGAAACTATTGTGGGTATTTTTGGAACCACACAAATGGGCTGATAAAAGCTCAATGGATAAGCCCAACTGATAAAGGCCCAGCTCAACCAGGATTGAGGTCACAAGAACAAGGCATCAGGTTGCCAAATGCAAACTCAGGTCACTGGCCAACAAGTGTCAAAGTAGTAACATCAGGTCATTATGGACGAGGTTTAACCCACAGCTTGAAGCATGCCTTCCCAGCCATTAATTCAGAGAAGAATATTCAATTGCTTATTTAATAGGAATCTATTATTAACCATTGTAACCAATTTATGATTCATTTCCTTATAGAATACATTGTAACACCTTGACTACTATAAAAAGGAGATTGAAATCATTGTAAGAGGACATGAGACAATACAAACAAAATACTGAAAACTCAGCAAAATACTAAGAAATAATATAATCATGGGCGTAGGCTTGGCATCTGGCTAAACCACATTAAAAAGCCCTTGGTGTGCTCTGCTCTTTCTCTTTTTCTCTCTCTTCCTTGTAAATTTGCTTTCATAACTTGTAGTTTTGGGTGCTAGATTTAGGTTGATCGATTTCAGATGTCAACATTTTGGCGCTAGAAGGAGAGCTCAAAAATTGCATTCTCTTTAATTTCTTGCTCAACTGCAATGGCTAAAGGAAGAATAACTAAGAGTTTAGATGCTACTGTTGACCAGCTTGAGGGTCACGTGGAATAGTAATGGGATATGCTACTAGTTGGGGGCCTGGTCCTTCCTATGGCACTCACTTCTACCACCCCCACCATAAGAGTTGCTGCTGGCATGCCTCTATTAGCCTCTCATTAGCTTGCTGTAATTATGCTGGGGATTGATGGAGTGCAAGCATGGCATCCACATCAGGAAGTGCTAGAGAACACGATGAGGGAACCAACTAACACAATTAAGGTGCTGGCCTAGGCATAGGCCTAGGGCATAGGAAGATAAGTTGAGGTCATTGTGCCTGGAGGGTACTCTAGTGGCCTCAGGAAGGAGCTCAAGAAGAGAGGCAAACTAGAGGAGAACATCAGTAAGCTGGTTCAGTTCACTCTTCTAATTTACCATTGAGGTCAGAGGACCACATAGCTCATGAAGATGATAGAGAAAAACAACAATGTGAGGGTTCATGTTGAGTGGAAGGCTCAAATAGGACCAATAAGGGATGTATTTTAGATTGATACACACTAGCTCATGAGCATAGTAGAAGGACTAGAATCTCATATCACCACTCCCATGATCAGGGAGGTGAAAAGAACCATCATCCACCAGTCATCGGTCTGAGGCACAAGACCAAATGGTGGAAGAGCTGCTTCAGAGGGTACAATAGTTAGAAAAATACCCTCTAACTCAGGACCGTTGAGACCATTACCAGGAAAGGACACCATTCACTATGGAGATTGAGATAGAGCCTCTTCCTTGTATGTTTAAGATCCTTAACATCCCACAGTACAATGGGGACAGTGACCCATATGACCACTTAGATGCGCTTCATGTCCAGGCAGATCTTCAGATGACCAGTTCATTGGTCAAATGCCGTGTCTTCCTAGCCACCCTTGCAGACATACCTCAAACATGGCTTAGGAGTTCCTAGCTCACAACATTTACAATTAGGAAGAATGCCAGAGAAAATTCATTAACCAATATAAGGTGCTGAGAAGGTAGCTTACACCATCATGCCACCTTGTGATAGTCTTTTAGTGAAAATATGAATCATTGAAAGACTACATCACCCAATTCAGGCATGAAGTCAGCAATGTAGAGAATCCTTTGGATGAAAGCATCCTGATAGTGATCTTGGCAGGACTTCGCAAAGATGGGAAATTGTACAAGAGTATATACAAGTCTCTAGTGAGGGATTTGGGTGAATTCTACAAAGGAGTTGCCAAGGAAATCAGGTGGGAGGAGACCTTTGGCCCAAAGAAGTCCAACCAGAAGCACGAGGTGAATAGCTCCAACTAGAGCAAAAAAGAGAAGCAATGGTAGGAGCAGCAAAAAGGGTCGGAAGGATGGCTCTGATAGCCAGGCATAAAAAAAGCCCAGGAGTGAGCAACCTTAGCGTTAAGGTCATCATGATAGCTATAGCATCCTATTAGACATTTAAGATAGGATATTTGTAATAAAGAAGGATAGGGAGGACTTTGGGAGGCCCAATCTTATAAGGATTCCATACAAGCTCAGAAACAAAGACAAGTTTTGTGCCTACCATGATGAGATCGGGCATAATACTTCGGATTGTTGGGCATTCAAAGACGTGATTGAGGATTTAATCAAGAGAGGTTGCTTGAAGACTATGTGGTACGACTCATGGAACAGTGACCTCAACAACCCCAGCGGGCTCCTGACTAAGAGCAGGTACCTGTAATAAGAACCATATTCTAATTTTGTAATGTTATCCAGAAATTAATAAAAGCACCCATGTTTTTCCTCAAATCTTTATATCGATGTTTATTTCTAAATAAATTTTCAGCAAAGAGTTATACCAAAAGTGAGCTATTCTCAAGGTTAACAAAGTTGACTCATGCTAGCTGAGGTGCATTCATATGACCTACTAAGCATTCATCACTAGCTAAGGCGCATTCATGCGATGCGACCTACTGGGCACTCCTCTTGTGCTAGCTGAGGCGTGACCTAAAGGGCACTCAACCTAACAAATATACATTGTCATGGTTTGCTAGTTGAGGTACGACCTACCATAACAAAAATTTAAAATTTTTCTGAAACTCGAATCATGTTATTTGTATATTAGTTCAAAAGTAAAGTAAGTTTAAAACAACTATTTAAATTATACATTCATAAGAGTTGTACCTTCATAAGAGTTGTTCTTGGAATCCTTGGTCTCCAAAGTTAAGTTTGAACTCCAAGCAATTCCATGAACAAACCCCATGATCAACTCCTTCGGATTTGATCTCCAACACCAAAGGTAATTCACAAAAATCAAGTTAATTTAAGGCTTTTATGATGCTCATATGACTTGTAGAATGGGAAATTCAAACACTTAACTTAAAAGGCACTAGCTCTCTAAGGAATCAATATTCACTACGGTAGGGTTAAATGTTTGATTGCCAAGAGGAGATAAGTAAGATCATAGAGAGAGAGAGTAGGCACATGACACATGTGCTAGGGTTAAAACTCTTATGTTATTTAGTTTTCCCTCTCTACTCTTTAAATAGAGGAGCTTGGAGCACAAGCAAGACTAGGAGGCTTAATGAGTGACACACAAGCTAGGACTACCCCTTGCTTGTGCTGTCCACTTAAGGTGGATGGGTTGCATGGCTAGTGCAATCCTTTAGGCTCTAGGAGTCTACACTCAATAGCATAATGCTTCCTCATTTGTGTCCAACAAGTCTAAACACTTTCTTATGAGTGCATACTCATAAACTTTCATTTTATAATTATTCTCTAATTATTTTAATTAACTTAGAACAATTTCTATGTGAGGAACCATTCCTCTATTCTAGATCTCCTCTAATGTGGATATAAATGTTCTCTAACATTTAAATATCAACTATGTAAATTTACTACTATTTAATAATTATAATCTCCATTAGAATTATTAAATCTTTGATTAATTAACACTTCTAATTGTATTAGAACACTTAATTAATCATTTCAAATTTTCAAGATATTCATCTAAATTAACTCTTAAATTGATAACATTTTGCATTCTTACTTTCCTTTCACTTTGGTCAAGGTGATTCTATTGTGTGTGGCCCATTATGTTTCTATGCATGTTAGCAATGAATTCGTCTACAAGCTTTCATAAGCTTAATTGAATTAAAACTCCTTTTAATTCAAACATAATTTCTCCAAATTGTTTAAACAAATTCATATATCATGATTGGCTTCTAGCAAAACATCATGACCACCAATGCCAGGAATAGATTATATCAAAATCAAACCTTTCATAACAAGGTGTTAGTGTGTAATTAAATCTTTTCACCTCTTGATATTCAAATTGGACATCGGGTATGGTTCAAATGTCAACCCTATAAATGTCCAATCTAGGGTGTATGTTTGGCCATGTGCTATCTCACATTCATTCATATATAAAAATACTTTTATGTATTATTAATTGATTATACATAAAACTCATTTTATGTATCAGTCAATACATAGGCCTATGATTTTGCTCATAGCACAAATGTCAAAAAAAATTTAGAATATCTTTCCTTTGTTAACAAGGAGGATAAATTCTCTCCTGATTAATACTGCCTTCATGTACTTTATGGTGTACCTAAAATTATTTGTATATACTTTTTGAGATGCAAGCCTAGAATAAAATCAAAGTACACAACTCCATATATAAGATACTATGTTGATCTCAAGTCTAAAGATCATTTACATTACCTTTCATTTAAGAAATCCATTGGGACATGGTAACAATCATATGGTTTCTCAAGGAGGGGTCAATCGATAAGTAAATCAACATATCTAATATATACCTATATGCTTGTCTAGATATTTCCATATCAAGCAATGTATAAGATCACTACATTCTTCCTAAGAATATGACATAACATATGCTAATTTACTTATGAATAATTGATATCCTATTTTCTCAATTATTTCACAACAAGAGATATTTATAAATTATAACTATAAGTACAAATTGTCTGATAATCACAATCTCCATTGTAATTTATTTGCACATAATTATAACTTCTAGTACTTTATCTAAGATAGTATACATATATCAAGTATATATATATCAGACTAAATTGATAAAGAGGCCAAAACATAATGTTTTATTAAATATCTTAACATATATAGCATACATGTCATTACAACAATCATCTTTAGGGAATCTTTATACTAAAAATCACCCACTTGACCTAGAGCTAATCACCCTTGTATCTAATACTAATTTTTTGTAATGTTGTTCAAGCTTTTGCTGACACAAAGCCTTAGTAAGGGGATCAACTACATTATCATATGCAGTAATTTGTTTTGTTCTTCCTTCATTGTGCCCTATAATATCTTTGATCAAATGGTAACACTTCAAGACATGCTTGGATCTTTGATGAGACCTTGGTCTCTTAGTTTGTGCTATGGCTCTATTGTTATCACAATAAATTTCTATTGGATTAACAATGTCAGGAGCCACCCCTAGTTTAGTGATAAGCTTCTTTATCCAAAGAGTTTCTTTTACTGCTTCTAAAGCAACAATGTACTCAGATTTGGTTATAGAATCTATTGTGATATCTTGCTTGGAACTCTTCCAGGATACTACACCTCTATTAAGAAGGAATACAAATCCTAACTATGATTTGTTATCATCCTGATCCAATTGAAAGCTTGCATCTTTGGAAACCTCTTGTTTTTAAATTAGGGTTTCCTACATATATCAAGAATACACCCTTAGTTCTTCTCAAGTGCTTAAGGATGGTCTTGATTGTATACTAGTTTTTGTCACCTAGATTGGCCTAATATCTATTAGTCACACTTAGTTTATAGGAAACATCCAATCACATATATAGTAGGGCATACATGATTGATCCTAATGTAGATGCATATGGAATCTCATTCATGCCTTTCCATTCATGTTTAGTCCTAGGACATTGCTTTCTATATAATATACATCATATGACATGAGTAAGAACCCTTTCTTAAACCCATCCATGCTAAACTTCTATAGCATCTTGTTTATATATGTGGATTGGAAGAGGCTGAGTAACCTTTTAGATTTATCTCTACAAATCTTCATACCCAAAATGAAACTTGCTTCTCTCAAGTCTTTCATAGAGAATGTTTTGGATAACCTTAACTTAATAGATTGTAATATGGGAATGTCATTTCCTATAAGTAAGATGTCATCCACATACAATAATAGGAACATAGTTGCATTCCCACTAACTTTCTTGTATACATTCTCTTTCAGGTTTCTATTAAGGAAAGCTATTTTGACATCCATTTACCAAATCTCATAGTCATGGTATGCAACTATCACAAGTAAGATCCTGATGGATTTCAATATAGGAACTAGAAAAAAGGTTTCCTTATAGTCAACTCCTTGAACTTTCTTGTAATCTTTTACCACCAACTTGGCCTTGTAGATTTGTATCTTGCCATCTATATCTATCTTTCTTTTAAAGACCCACTTACACTTGATGAGTTTTATTCCTTTGGGTGCAATGATCAAGTCCCTACTTGATTCTCATACATGGAATCTATTTTGGATTTCATGGCTTTATGCCACTTTAAGTAATCAATATTTGATATTACTTCATGGTAACTAATGGGCTCATTGTTGCTCTCCTGTGTAAGGAGAAAATCACATCTTTCAGATTCATGATATTCCTTATTAGATCTCCAAAGTACATGTGCACTTCAAGCTTGATTAGTTATCTCAATATCTTGAAATGCTTGATTAGGCCTATCCTTAACTATATAATTTATGTCATTTTGTGGCTTTTAAACTTTTTCAAGTTCTACTTTACTTCCACTAGTCTTTTCAAGGATAAACTTATTTTCCAAGAAGGCGGTGTTTGTTAAGATAGACACTTTTTGCTCAACAAGATGGTAAAAGTAGTAACCCCTTGTTTTCTTAGGGTATCCCACAAATAGATACTTATCACTTTTAGATCCCTACTTGTTTGTGATGATCTGCTTCACATAAGCAAGACATCCTAAATCTTCTTGTGTGAAAAACTTAATTTTTTCCTAATCATAGCTTGTATCATACTGTATCAACAGATTTTGATAGGATAAGGTTAAGAATATAGGCAATAGTTTCCAAATAATAGCCTCAGAAAAGGACAGGTAAAGTTGCAAGCCTCATCATGGAACATACCATGTCAAGCAATGTACGGTTTCTCCTTTTTAAAACACCATTCATTTATGGTATTGTAGGTAGAATCCATTGTGAAAGAATCCCAAACTGTTTTAAGTAATTCATGAATTCTTGGTTTAAGTATTCACCACCTTAATATGATCTACATGTTTTAATAGCCATTCCAGTTTGTTTCAGTACTTTAGATTTGAACTCTTTGAACTTTTCAAAGGCTTTAGACTTGTATTTCATCAAATATATATACCTATACCTAAAATAATTATTAGTAAAAGTGATGAAATAGGAAAACCCTCCTTTGGCTAAAGTAGTCATTAGGCCACATATATCACCATGTATCATCTTTAGTACTGCTTTAGCATGTTCATCCTTTCCAATAAAGGATTCTTATTCATTTTCCTAATAAGACATGATTCATAAGTTTCATATGATTCATAATCGAATGGATCTAAACATCTATTTTTATGTAATTTTGTGATTTTAGTTTCATTAATGTGACCAAGTCTATAATGAAAAAGATAGGACAGTTTGAAGGATTCATTAAACTCTAGTTTCCTATTTATGGATATTAAGATTTCTTGTCTTAGTTATAGAACATACAATTCATTAATTAATTTAGCATTACCATAAAACATGTCACCAAATGAAAAAGAACAACTTTTCTTCTCAAAGGTAAAAGCAAATCCCTCTTGGCTCGAACAAGAAACAAAAATTAATAATACTCTTATAAAATTATAGGAACACAATAATAATTATCAAGTTCTAGAATTAGCTTCGTGAGCAATTTTAAAAGGTAAGTTCCTTTGCAAACAGTAGCAACTTTTGCTCCATTCTCGATGCACAAGTCCACTTCACTTTTTTGTAACTTTCTACAATTTCTTAATTTTTACACATTATCACAAATGTGTGAGGTACAACCAGTATCTAATACCTAAGAATTAGTAGAATAGTAAGATGAATTTATCTTAATCATAAGAATACCTAAAGTAGAAGCTCTTCCAAGCTTATTTTGCTTCATGGTCTCAAGATAAGCTTTACATTTTCACTTTCAATGGCCTTTTACAATGCAATGGTAACATATGCTTTTGGAAGGCTCTCTTTCTTCTTATGTACACCTCCTCTAGGTTTCTCAATCTTAATCTTAGCCTTAGAAATCTTATTAGTCTGATTCTTCTTACCTTTCTTGGACTTAGAGAAAGTACTGACCATTAGCAAATGCTATTCCTTCAAAAAGGTCATTTTAGCAATTTTAAGCATGGTGAGTAACTTTGCTAGAGAGACCTTTATCTTATTAATGAAGAAATTTATGACAAACTATCCAAATGACTTAGGAAGTGAATATGATATAATGTTCACTGCATGATCATTGTTAATTACATAGTCAAATTGGATCAATCTCTCTATTAGCCTAATCATCTTTAGCTTCTTAGTTGTAATAGATAATCTTTTAGCCATCCTATAGTCAAATGATTCTCGAGACACTTGGTATCTCTCAATATGAGGATGCCCTTTATATAACTCCAAAAAATGTAGAATCATCTCAGAGGGTGTCATATTTTCATGTTGCTTTTGAAGCTCATGAAACATTGAAACTTGCATCACATATTGCTATTTGTTTAATGTTTTCCTCATGTTTCAAGTAAGTATCAAATTCAAAAATTACATGCTCACTTAAATCTTCAGGTGAAGGAAGGTCCTTCTCAAGGACATAGGCTATCTTTTTCTCATAGAGGATAATCTTTAAGTTTTGTAACCAATCAACATAATTTGGACCAGTAAACTTATTATTAATCAGAATACATCTTAAGGAGATGTTATTCATCATTTAGACAACCTTCAATAAGAATAGAGTGGATTAACATCTAAGCATAACATTCATTTATATAGATTTTAACAAAATGAACTCCCATTATTGTTTTCAATTCTAATGATCATCTTTTTAGAATCAGATTATCACATTGGATGATAGTCGTAGTGGGTGGATCCTGATCTAATTTACTTGAACCTAATGGAGGCCAATGAATCAAATAAATTAGACTAGGTAAACAACTCCTTGTCAATTATATCTCTATATAACTCCTAATCATTAGGTTGACAACTCTTTGTCATTTATTATTCATCACATCAAATATTATTAAGAACTCATTATTAATAACATTTAAAGTAAAACCTAATTTTGCCCAAATATTGTATAGTTAATTAATGAAGGTCATTCCAAACTAAACATATTTGCTAAGTTGAAATTATCAAACAAGAATATTATACATATTTAAATAATGATAACATGATAGGATGTAGTGTAACCTTGATGGAGGCCAACAAGTTGTCATGAAATCAATCTCTGGTTACCATTATTTTGATGGGTGGGATTGGACCATGTTCTTAACATGCAACTTAAATTAGTGAGAAATCTTTTAATTAATTTTGGATTTAACAATTAAAGGTCTCATGCATAAGTTTATTAGTTTATGTCATACACATAACACCATTTATATCATACATATAAATTACATGCATGTATAATATATATGGGATGATTATAGACCATTTAAATTATTCCCTTGAGCCATAAAAGGGAAGAATCTTCATATGATATGTGATAAGTGAAATTTGTACCTATAAAAATGATGAATATCACCTCTTAAATAGTTATTAATTTGTGATTTTTGTTTAACTTTTCCCTTAGTTT